>JBBPBR010000003.1:60699065-60710623 GCA_037974775.1 Cicer pinnatifidum
CAACTCCATTCCTTACTTTAATTAAAGAAAGTTAGTTTCATCCTTATAGCATAAAAGAGATCCCTAAATAATTTATTTTGTATTAATTGCATAGTTTTTCTCATAGTATTCCGGTATAGTTTCATAGTGTTTTTAAAGATTAAAATAAATCTTTAATTATAATATAAAAAAATATAGAACAAATACATACTCATAAATGCAGTTTTAATTAAAATACTAAATTGAAAATACTCATAAACATCGACTTTGAAATTCAAACATTTGACAATCTATTTTAGGAATTTAATGTTAGTTTATTTGGAAATCTATTTAGTCAAAATAAAATATAGTGAACACTTACCAATACAAGAAACAGTAGCTTTCATTTTAGATACAATACAAGAAAAGTCCATAATTATATATTCATCCCTTTTGACAAGTTATCTTTCTACACATTACAAAAAGAAAGTTTTTATTTTAAAAATGATAGAATTTATTAAAGTTACTAATTAACCAAAGTTGTTGAAATATATCAGTAAAAGACCAATTAATTAACCCACAGATAAAAAAAAAAAATAAAAAAATAAATAAATAAAATTAGCTATAAAAAGGTGAAGTGATCATCACTATGATTATGTACTCGAGCACAATGAAATCAATAATAATATCAGTTGTGGTTTGTGTTCTATTTCATTGTTCTGCGTTGGCAGCAAATGAATCTGGCCTTCGAGTTCAAGCATCGGCACCAACACCATCCTCACAACCGTTGGATGAATCTTATTCTTCAAATCTAAAAAAAGCAAAAAGAACACCACCACCACCCCCACCACCACCACCACCTCCTTATACTCCAAACTTTGACTTTTTTATGTTGTCTCAATCATGGCCAGCATCATTTTGCAAGTTTGCTAGGTGTGTCAGTCCGATTCCAGCGCCAATAAAATTCAAAATTCATGGCCTATGGCCGAACAACATAACCGGTGCGGAACTAAGAGAATGCAGCCCAGGCATTACAGTTCCAACAAACATTAATGAAGTAAGCTACATTTTATTAATCTATTATTATTATTATTAATTATTATTATTCTTAATTTATTTATTTATAATTAATAATCTAGAAAAACTAACTTTGATTTATTTGTTTCATTTAAACAGCTTAATTCAATAAACTACAAGCTTAGTATTAATATGCCGGGGTTAAAACTGATCGATCCCTTAGTAAGGTTTAATAACATAAAGTTTTGGGAACATGAATGGAAAGCACATGGAACTTGCGCTTACCCATTGTTTACATACTTTGAATACTTTGACATGACGTTAAAGCTTTATAATAAATATGACCTAATGGCTATACTTGCCAAAGAGGGTATTAAACCCGGAAAACTTGTGTCTAAAGTTGATATTGTCAATGCAATAAACAAAAATATCAATTTTAAGCCACAACTTAGATGTGAATGGTCTGGAAACACTTATTATTTAATTGAAATAAGACTTTGCTTCACTGCAAGCAAAACCCCCCAGAACTTGAATTGTATCTCTCAATACTCGAATTGTGGTGTTGACAAAGTGTATTACTTGTGACCATTTCTTATTAAATGATATAATAAATGATTAAACTTCTTTTGATTCACATTTTTTCCTTTCCTGCTCTTTTTTCTTTCTAGCTAATATATTTATTATCCATTTTAGTAACACAAAAGGGATATATAAAATATCATAACATTCTTACTAAGTCTAGTAAAACAAGAACAAGAAATGATACTATAACTTTGGAAAATATAAAAAAATATATATCATAAACCAAGTATTAGAATGTATATCGTGGTCGAACGAACGAGAGATTATAATTTTTAGAGTTTGAATTTAGATTTGAAAATTTACGATTTAAAAATGAAGAAGTTAAGGTTATAGATAAACACTGTTGAATTTTTATTAAAAAATTTGGACTTAAAAGATGAAAATTATTAAATTTTTATTATTTAATTAATTAGTTTTAAAATTTTAACTAAATAATTAAATAAATTAATAAAAAAAATTTAATTTTAAATATTAGATATTGTCTAATCAACAACATAATAGTGTAACCCAATAAGTAAAGAAAACAACTCATAACTACACATAGCTCCTATGAATATGTCCACCACAATGAATTCAATAATATTTTGTGTTCTATTTCATTCTTTTGTCTTGAAAACTAATCATCCTCCCCTTTCACAATTGACACCACCACCACCCTTGCCTTTAAATATTAATCAATCTTATAATTTAATTCAGAAAAAAAAAACTAAAAGATCTCCTCCACGACCATGACTGCCATATTACTTGAAGTAGCAAAAAAAAAAAAAAATTTGAATTCACAGTTGGTGTTTAAAATTTCAAGAATCGGATTGAATTTTATTCATTGCGAAGAAGTACGAGTAAAGTAATGCGGTCTGGACAATACAAGTGTAGTTGTATAATTTGAAAAAATTACGATTTGCCATGTGCCTATATCATTGCTAAGAAAGTAACGAATGACACACATATTCGAATTGATAAAGTACACACTAATTGAAATAAGCTACGGTTTGATGATAATGTCGTCATAAAAGAAGAACACAATTCAAATGTTTTCATTTTAATAAAGTTGAAAGCGATTTAGGTACGTTTTAATAAGTTAAATAAAATAATTATTAATTTAGTAAATTCATGGGATAGTATATAAAATTTAGTACTATACAAGTAAATTGATATGTCAATTTAAAAAAGAAAAATCATCAATAAAAGAGACACCTCTCATACCCATCATAGAAGTCACTCTAACAAAATTAACTTTCATTGAATCAAAAACCGTATATTTTAAGTAGTTTAACAATATTTATCTGTTAGGAACTAACAAGAGCATCATGTCAAGGAATCAATAAAAAAACAAGTGGGCATCAATTGTTCCTTTTTTCAATTTACTAACTTTATGTTGATTTAAAAAACATCAATCACATATTAAGTATTAACCACCTAATACACGCTCCTTCTTTTTAGTTATGCTCTCTAGTTCTACATGTTCAACAACTTTCAACTTAGATTAACATAAACTATAAATTCCTACACATATAAAATACGTACACATGTCTAGGTACACACAAATATATAATATATATATATATATATATATATATATATATATATATATATATATATATATATATATAAAGAAAATAGAAAGATACACACATGCATTTAAATGAAGATCATAATGTAAAACATTTGATTTTACAACTGTCAAGATCATTCTAAGTAACACTGAAAATATATTTCTCTCTTACTATCACTCTAATAAACTGTCACTTGTGATGTAAATATTCATTTCTTGTCATGCTAGGACTTGCATTATCATAATTAATGGCCAAACCTTATCACATATAAGTTAAATAATAAATCATTGGAAGACACAACTAAAAAATGCACAAACTCACTTGTTCACGAGCATGAATTTATTGAATTTCTTTTAAAATTATACCAAAATTTATATGTAATTGAGCATGAATTTCAAAATATTGTAAATAGATCAACTACTACTAAAATGAATTTTATCATTTTCTTTTTTAGAACCAAGAGAAGTTTTCATTCTAAACATGTCTAATCAACATGTCTAATCACGGTATGCAAGTATCATTCTGAAAATATTATGGGATAGTAAATAGAGCCGCCAAAAAAACCCCAACTACAAGGCTGTCTTAATTTTTTGTTCTATTATTAGACCCCCTATCAAAATAATTTTTTTAAAATTTTGGTCCATTATTTCATGGGGCTTAAGGGCGGGGGCTCTAGAGGCCTATAGCCTCAATGTTTTGTTAATTTTCAAATTTTTTTCTTAAAAAAAAATGAAATTTTTTATCAAAAAAAAATAGAAACTTCTTATCGAAAAAAAATGGAAAATTTTTTATCGAAAAAAAATCGGACATTTTTTATCAAAAAAGTCGGAAATTTTTTATCTAAAAAAGTCAGAAATTTTTTATCGAAAAAAAATCAGAAATTTTTTATCAAAAAAAAAAATTGAAAATTTTTTATAAAAAAAACAATTGAACATTTTTTTATCAAAAAAAAAATGGATATTTTTTATCCAAAAAAATCGAAAATTTTTATAGAAAAAAATCAAAAATTAATCTAAAAAGTTTATAGAAAAAAATTTTATCGGTGAAAAAATTGAAAAACTTTATTTCTCAAAAAAGAAAATCGATTTTGTTTTTAAAAAAGTGAGCCCATAGGCCCCCTAAACTTACAAAATTTTAGGGGGTTTTGTTTTTGGGGCATTTTAAGTTATTAATTTTTTTGGCCCCTCCAAAATGTGGGCTGAGGTCAATAATTAGGGGACTTGTCAAATTGACAGCTAGTAAATAACATGCAAATATCGGAAATGTGAGAACCAACGACAAGTTGATTTATTAACAAAGTCCAGTAACAGAGGACACCCAAGTCCCTCTATCTTACATGTATCATCTTCTTTCAATCATTTATAATCAAACACAAGTTCTTAGATTAATACAATAAGTTTTTCACCTTAATTTGTTGATGATAATAATAGACTACAATTTCTTAACACAAGAAAGTTGCTTACATTATCTATAAAATTACTCTTGAGCAAACACTGTTGTCAACAACAATTCAATAGAACCTAACATAAATACCTCAAAATCAAAGGAAGTTGTTAAGCTACAATCACAACAAAACCCTAACAAGATAACACTTTTTCCCATATAACATTGTGAGAGTGTGAATATCCTAGAAGAAAAAGATAATCGAACGATACCTATCGATGTTGTGGGCGAAAATTGGAAAACAGAACTAGAGTCGATAAGGACACAAAAAGGAACAAAGGCAAAACTTGAACAAGACAACGTTAACTAGAATAGAGGAAATCAGAGACGATAACAATGTTGGGTTGCGATAGTGCGACAAAGAGAAAAAAAATAACACTCGTGAAAGAGACATGTCAACATATCCATAAACTTATGTATCCTTATAAATGTGTCAGAATATATGAGTTAAAAAATTGTTATTATAAATCTTGGACATACCAATATCTCGTCGATTATATAGAACAAAAGCAGTATTTGTTATGTCAATCATAACTAAACTCATCAATAATTACTAATATTAAAACAACCACATGAGATAGATGAATCATGTAATGCATGACATGAAAATCACATGAAGGTGATCTATACAAGTCAATTTTCAACTAGAACCACTTTACTACAATAATATCGATAAATAAAATACAAAGTGTAATAAAAAGTGTATTTATACATAATACCAAACATTAAACACAAACTACAACAATGACTAACTCCTACTAAACTAGAGAGTAAGAGGTTCTTGATAAAATCTAAATTTGATTCAAAAAAGAATCATAGAGAGCATTTCTTTAATCTCACCCAAAGTGTTTTCTTCTTTTAAAAAAAAGTCTCCTATGTCTTACAATAAAAAAGACTAACACAAAATAACATGGTGCCTAGGTTACACATAACTGATGACATTGTGCCTAAGCTACCAATCATAAAGTATGATTATTACATCTCAAAATTAAAAATAAGTCTTAAGGTATTTATATGACAAAAAAAATTAATATAATATGAATCAATTTTGTCATATGTCTTAAGACTAAGAAAATTAACAACTTATTTCTCTAATTGTTCATTTAGTTTCCTAACCTTTTCTCTAGTCAATGGTTCTTCCGATCCTAGTTCTTGAAGTTCATTAACCTTCATGTAGGGTCGGTCTACATCATTCAACAAATAAATTCTCACTCATACATATATTATATATATGAATGTAAATACTAATATAAGATATCAAGGAGAAACAAAAGATGTAGATAGGAGATATAATGAGATATTTAGAAAAAAGAAAAGGGAGAAAAATATAATATGGAGATACAAAAATAAGAGAGAAAAACATAATATATTAGAGAGAAAAATAAAAGAGATAGATAGAGAGAGACTAGAAGGGGAGAGAGAAGAGAGGAGGAGATAGTATATATAGATAGAGAGGGAAATAGATAGAGAGTATATCATAGAGTAAATATAGAGGTAATAGGGGGAGAAAGAAAGAACAGAGTAAGACGAGAGGTAGAGAAAATAGGGGAAGAGGTAGATACATGAGATACTAAAGATAGAAAAATGAGAGGAATAGAGACATCAGAAAGTAACTATGAATAATAATATTTTAGTAGAAAGTAAAAAAGATATTTTTTAATAGTTTGTATTTGAGAGAAGAAGTTATATGATGATTTAGTCTCTTGGTCTTTTGTTGTTTACTCCGATAGGTAGTTTTTAAATAAAATAAAGTACACAAATATTAAGTTGTGTAAAAAAGGAAGAAATAAATAATAAAACAAAGACAAGTTCACAACTGACGCGTGCACCACACCACCAACATTCAACAACTGCACTCTGCAGGCACTCTTTGTGTCTCTCTTCACTTTCCTTCCTTCCATCTTTTTTTTCCAGTTTCCTTTCTTCTTCTGACTCAGATCTCACTGCAATTCTTCTTCTGGGTATGTCTCTTTTTCTGTTTTTTTTATTTTTTTTTTATTTTATTTTTTTTTAAATTCATGAACTAAGCTTGGGAATTTATTCTTTTCGGTTTTGTTGATTTTATTGTAAAGTTACAATCTTTTATGGATACAAATTAAAGGGTAATCTCTAGTTTATAATAATCCATCAAAGTGAACCCTCATCAGTTATACCCCACCAATAATAATAATAAAAATACAACAAGTTATTATTTTGTTTTACTTTTGATTCTATTTTAGATCATGGGTAATTACTAATTAATTAATGGGGTTTGCTTAGATTTGTTGTAGAAGAAAGTTGGGTAATTTGAGAGAGAGAGAGAGAGAGAGAGAGAGAGAGGGAGAGGTGTGATTATGAATTGAAGTGTTTAGGGTGAAGAAATGAACGTGAGCCATGCTTCGGTTCATCCAGTTGAAGAAGTTCCAACTACTGAAGGTGTTGTTGCTGTGGTTGATCAAAACGCAAACGCACCCAGGGTGAGGATGAAAGATATTCAAGGCATGCCTGGTACTGTTGGTGGCTTATCTTTGCGTGCTTCACAGTTTGTTTTCGGTGCTGCTGCACTTTCTATCATGGCTTCCACTAGTGATTTCCCTTCAGTCACTGCCTTCTGGTAATTCATTCTGTTTATCTTATGAGTTTTCAGTTACTTTTTTTGTTATTACATTTAAATTCCATTTTATTTGTGATTGTGATTTGTAAGAACCCTGTGTCTTTGGATTTGGTTAAATTATCATTTTTCTTAGATTAATGAGATTCCAATTTAGAGGTTTTTGTCTATAGTTAGAGATTTGTTTACACACTAAATAGGACGAGAGTAGTGTTGTTGTCCATCCTAGATCATGAAAAATAGCGGTTTGTTTTAATTGTGATATGCTATTGTACTATAGCGCTATAGTCATTGTTTGACAATATTTTGAAAATAATCTCAATTTTTTCAGATTTTGCCATGTGTATATAGGAGTGGGGGGGTTTGGAAAATTGTAAATGGCATAAGGAGAGTCTAGAGTCTCTCAAATTTCTCTGGTTACCATTTGTAATTTCTGATCCATACCAAAATTGTGTCTAGCCTAGATTTCTGTTATTGAAATAAAAAAAGTCTGCAGAGAGTCTCACATTTGATGTAATATGTCATGAAAAATATTTTTTAAGTGAGAGATATTCTCCACCTTACAAGCCAATTTTGTGAAGTTTAGTTAGGCTCAACTCAAATGCTAAGATCTTATCAAAGCCTATCCAAGACTCACTCTGCTACCTGCTATCGGGCCACTTATTTCACGCATAGATGTTCCGTTTTAGGCATGAAGGGTGTGTGTTGAATGTAACACATTGGATGAGATATGGCTTGAAAAGTGTATCTAAGTGAGCTGCATATCTCACTTTATAAGTCTATTTTGTGGGGTTTAATTAGGCATAAAACAAATTATAAGAAAATCATTTGCTATTTTCTGAGATACCAGTTTTTTTCAAAACATCACATGAACTAGTGGAACAGTAATTGTTGTATGGAGTCTTAGAATGGAATAAAAAGTTTTTGATAATGACTTAGTGCCATGCCTAAAAGCATTCGGTATGGTTGTATGGACTGGATGCTTTTAATTTAATTGGATGTATATGCAGATGATAACAGGTTTTGATTGTTCTGATATTAGACACTGCATATATGATGGCTTATTTCTAACATGTATTTGACCATGAAGATTAGCCTACATTGTTTAGGGTGCATTTGAAAGAGCTTTTATAGTTTGTTTCGACTTATGTGACATAAATGTCCATGTAAGTGTTTTAGTGAGCTTATGAAAATAACTTCAAGCATAAGATGTTTTCAACTTATTTTAATAAGTTTCAAGGAATAGCTTACGAATCTTGAAAGAACTTATGTACATTATGTACAAGTATTTGTATGATAAATACTTATTCAATAAGCTATTACTTAAGTTGTTTACCAAATTGAACATGTCATTTTATTGTTTGGCTTTATTCTTTTTCGTATCCCCCCTTTTGTATATGAAATGAAATGCTACAACATTACATAATATCCCTGTGTCATCTTTTATCAGTTTCCTTGTTGCGGCTGCCGGCTTGCAGACTTTGTGGAGCATTTCATTAGCTATTACTGATGTATATGCCATCTTAGTAAGACGATCTTTGCAGAACAGTCGACTTGTCAGTTTTTTTACAATTGGTGATGGGGTAAGATCTCCAGTAAGACTCCGTAATTTTGTTATAATGTTACTATAATTGTAACTATTTCTGGGCGGGTAATTTCTACAATTCCATTCACTCGGTCTGTCATGTGCAGCACACATCTTTTTAAAATCTGTTACTGACTCATCCAACATATTTTCTATTAGTCTCCATTGTTAAATAACCTGATACGCATTATGCACACCATGATTTATAACTCTTTTCATTATCAACTAGTTTAGAACTCTTAAGCTTCATAGTCGTGTTATTTTGACACAAAAACCGACAACAAAATAGGTGGTTAACAGAGTCAAAATACATGGTTAGTTACGTTATGTGGATAATTAATAAATGTAATGTAATGTAACAGATAACTATACTCATTAACCATTCACTATATGTAATTAATCACGAATGTGAACATAAATAACCATGATTTCCAAGTGTCCAATTACTTGTAGATTTAAACACCTAGATATTGTGATTAATCACATAAAATTGATGGTTAATAAGTTTTGACCCCTATTATATAGCTATTAATCATCTACTGAACGTAATTAATCATGTATTTGAATTGCGTTAACCAACTATTTTGTCGATTTTTTTAAGTCGATTGTGTGTCAAAATATCATTTCTCAGCTTTATAATGTAGACATGTGGCACTTTAATTCTATTATCATTTTTTTCCCATTTGAAAAGCGGTGTGTAGAGTTAATTGAGAAGACACGTAATTACGTGCAGGTCACTTCGACTCTTATGTTTGCAGCAGCATGTGCATCAGCAGGCATCACAGTGCTCATCGATAACGATCTTGGTAATTGCTCAGAGAACCACTGTGTGCAGTTTGAAACGGCTACAGGCATGGCTTTCATTTGTTGGTTCACCACAGTGCCATCGTTTCTGCTGAACTTCTGGTCTTTGGCATCACGGTAATTAAAAATAGCGTCACACGACAACAAAAACAAGGGAAGCTTGTAAAGTAAGTTTTTGTTTCAGGTTTGTGACAGTTGCTTGAAGTTTCTTATTAAGCTTGGTATCACGTGTTAGCAATAGTACCAAATGGGATTTATTCATGTACTCTTTCCTTGATCAAACTTGAATCTGATTTGGGATTTTAGAACGTGTTATGGTTTTATTCACATTTGGTGGTGAAATGAGTAAAACAGGACTCTTACCATATAGTAATGTGCATTATTATTATTATTATTATTGGCAGTTTCACTTCAATAGATAATGAGTCAAATTGAGTCAAACTCAAGAAGATCATCTAAATGCCTTTTGTTTTGTTTGTTTACAAATTACTAATGAACTTCAACCCCTATAAATTCTTGCATCAAAAGAGAGGCAAACCAAAGTGGTTGTTCTTATCTTAATGCGAAATTTCTAGCAACTCATTTCCCTCTCACCAATAAGTATGTAAACACTCAAAAGCAGACCTCTTGGTTTCTATTGTACGATGCTTTACTTACCTCTCTGTCGTATTTTGAATTATTAGGTTTTATTCTCCTAGAAATTAGAGGGTTAAAACAAAAAAATAAATGCCCTTAGAAATTAAGGAAAGATAATCTTTGATAAAAGTAACGTGGTCACCATTGTCATACATTTTTTTAATAAGAAATATATAATTTGGTTAAAGCATATGTCATATTCGAATAAATTTTGTTATCTACACCTCCATTTTTATTACCTAAAATGAAATATCTAAAATGTCCTTATCTATTTATAATATTATTTAAACTTTGCCTATTTATAACATTCTTGAAACTCTAACCTCTCATTCTATCTTCTTTTCTTGAGTTCACGTATATTTTACTGACGTAATTGATTTCACGTGTTTATGTGATATGAATCATGCAATTTACGTGAATTCGATTCACGTAGGTGTACGTGAATTGTATTCACTTAGTTCCTAGAAAACTTAAATCATGTAGTTTTATGTGAATTGGATTCATGTATTACCTGTGATTTCTTAAATGTAATAATGCACGTGAATTTAGTTCACGTAACAATATATGATTTAAATTTGCATATAATAAATTATTTACAACGTATGTGAATCGAGTTCATGTAAAATTTCTAAATTTTGAAAGAAAAAAAAACAAACTCAACCAGAGATCAATAAACATACTTTGTTGAGTGACTTTAACCATAATATGAGACTTATGGAGTGTAAGTTATGTGTGAGTGCTGTGAGTTTTGAATGATTGAGTTATGAATGATTTTGTGATATGAGTTATGAGGTTAAAAATCGTGATGAAGAGACAAATGGAATTTAAAGAATGTATAAATAGACAAGTATTTTATATATTTTGTTTTTATAAAAAAATTGAGGGGTGAGTACCACAAACGAGTACGTGGGTAGCAAAATTATATTCTTATTTGTTATGTTCATAAGAGGCAACTGATCTTTGCTGGGACAAGTACTATCTCAAATTCCTCAACAATTTATTTTTATAAAAAATAATATAAGAAAAATTAATTAACAAAATGCATAATATTATAACTTAAATTTCAATTATATATGTTGTGAATTTTATCGAATAATATAAAAATCAAACTAATGATTTGATTAATACAAAAAATTAAATTGATAAATTTATGTGTTTAAGTCCACACTAAATCAAATCAAATAAATATAATATCTATTAATTTGGATATTGTTTTACTTAATTTAAAATTGACTATTGATATCTAAACATTATATTTGTAGTGTTATTACAAAAATGTGTTCTAGTAAAATATTTGGTTTATTTTTGTACTTAGTGCTTTAAAAGTGTTGTCTTGAAAATTTAATAATTTAAACAAAATGAGTTCTAGTTAAGTTTAGTTTGAATTACG
>JBBPBR010000003.1:60717390-60730045 GCA_037974775.1 Cicer pinnatifidum
AAATACTTAAAATTAGTTTTTATGAAAAGTTACTCTAATAAACGGAGATTTATGAGAGGTTAGTTAAAATTCGTTTGTTATATATTAAATAAATAGAATTTTAACTTTCTATTTTTGAAAATTAGTTTTATGAAAAATTATTACAAAATAGTATAAGTTATTTTAGTTATTATAGATTAAATGATTATTTTTGATATTCAGTATTTTAGATATTAATTTTTAAATATTTTAACATAATAAAAATTAATAATTTTTTAAAAAATAACTCTTTAAAAGTTACTTAAAAGAATTGATTATTTCAAGACGTTCTGTAGATTTTTTAAAAATTTATTTTCAAAAAATTTATATTAAAAATGTGAAATGCTTAAAATTAATTTTTTATACTCTAATTTTTTTGTTCAAACACTTCGGAAAAAGTATCCAAACAATTTATGATAGAATGAGCTTGTTTAATAAAAGCCTTTATTAATAGCCTTTATTAATAGATGAAGATGATTAACAAATAACATGTGAGAAATTTGGGGCCCTAATTGACTGTACACATAGGTTTCTAATATTTAGCCTCTGCATGATCAACGATAACATGAGAACTACTCCATATAATTTAAAAAAAAAGTAACGGGAAAAGTAATGCAGCGAAGATAATATAACTAAGAGTGAGGAATCTTATAGTCACTGAGACAATTCCCAAAAAAACAAAAATTCAATTTAGATTAAATAATATCATCTATATGAAGTTTAAATCTATTCACAATCACCATGGTAATAATTTTATAAAATATAAATAACAATACCTAAGGCTATGGTGAGATTGAATTGTTTTACCAATATCTTTAGTTTCAATATCTTTAGTTTCCAAAGTCTGATATTTATTTATATTATAAAATAAAATAAATACATTACATAAATATACATCATGTATATTTTTCATTTATTAATTAATGGAATACATAAAATTCAACTATCAAAAGATTGTTAAATCCTAATACCCACATTCATAAATCTAATGGTTGAAATCAAATTAATGATTGAAAACTTTTCTTATAAATTAATATACTAAAACCATCTCCTTCAATGTCAAGCTCCTCAATCAACTGGGTGGTTAAATTAAACCGAACTATATCACCATCTTCTTTCTGAAAAAATAAATCACCTTTCTTTCCTGCTCCAATCGGGAATCTAATATTAGACAATGACCCAATAATAAAAAGTTTAGTCCATGATTCTTTTGCTCCAATTTCTCCCAAAATGGATATGTGAAAAGTAGTGTTATCTAAAGGCCATGTGATCAAAGCAATAGACCCATTTAACACCATTAAGGATATTGGTGAATTACCAACATCAAAATCATCATCCACATTTGCAAGTACTTCTACAGGTATAGGTGTTGTGATAATCTCCTCGGTGACCAAGTCAAACGATACTATGTCTTTTCCATCATGCGAAAAACACCACCAATGACACATTCCGTTCATGTACAATCGTTGACAAGTCTCATTATAAAATGCTCCTATAAAACCGACATCTTTGTCAATTTTTCTCCAAGAGTTACTTTTAAGGTTATATATTCGGTACTCGCAACAAAATTCTGGGTAATCATTAGCTTCATATACAAAACAATATACTACATTCGCAATCAGCTTATAATCGTTTCTAACTTGGTCATAACCAAATCCAAGTGGAATAAGCTCTTCTGTAATATAAGGTGATACATACTTACGATGGATTTGAGGGATGATCTTGAATTCCTCTGTTGTTGGATTCCATAATACATATCTTAGATCTCTAGTGTAGAGACAAAGAATTCCGGTAATACTACCAGAATCCAAAACCCTAAAAGAAGGGTGCTCATCTTGAAACGGATTTGGAAAATCTAAATTGATTAGATCCTCAAAATTATCTCCAGAAAATGAACACATATCTCTATTAGTAAGCTGTAGGAGAAGAGATGTATCTTCGTAGTACGAATGATCATAAGAGATTAAATTGTTGCGAAAGATGCTCATGAAATGATTGTTTTCAAATAAGAGAATCCATGCTTTACGTACGCATTCAAACCGCTTCAAAGATTTTAGAGGCAATTTTGATAGAATATGAAATGCAAGATCGTCGCATACGTAGTTTCTAACCTTTTCTTTTGTCACACTCGCATATTTTTCCATCGCTACTAGTAACTGTAAACTTGCTGACAAGAGAGATGTAGATGTTGTGATTATTTTTTCTTCCTTCAAGAGAAAGTGGCCCAAAGAAGCAGCTCTTCTCAGTGGTTCAGCATATACCAGACACTGATTGGTTTGAAGATCTTCTCACCAAGCCTTTGTGTCACCTCTCTTCTCACCTGAAGGTATTTGGAAGACAAAAGCAGCTCTGAAGCGACTCTGGGAGGGCACAGATTCCTTAATGAGTCCCGTTAGGAGTTCCTAATTCAAAGATGATGGGAATGGTTTGAAGTCATTTGTTGCTACACTCATTTAGCAAGGGACAGTGAGCAAGGAGCCTGCACAATCTTCTGCAAACAGATAGAAGCTCAACTGTATAAATAGCTATCATCAAAACAGATTGTAAATTTCTAAAAAGATAAATGAATACAAATCAGTTCTTGGATTCTGTCATTTTCTTCTTTGTGCATTCATCATTTCTCTCTTTCTCATCTACCTAAATTTCAAATGTTCACATAATCAAAGAGCACAGTAAAAATATGTCAACAAAAGAACAATTACAGGACAGCGCAAATACAACCCAAATTACAAAACTAGGGTTTAAAATTGCACCTTCTGGGAGTTGGGAATTGCAGCGAGAATAATCCGAAGAATAAGACTATTTTGGTGTATCGAAACAAATATTATATAATAACAAAATTGATGGTGTAGCATTTTTATTTTTATTTTTGAAATGACCAACGTTAATAATTAATTATTATATTAATATATTTTCTCCACACACATTTAAACCCAAGACTTCCAATTATTTAAATCTTAATTCAAATCGGTTAAACCACCGACCAACAACTTGTTTGTCTTGCATTAAAAAAAAAAATTGTCAAACAAAATATGAATTCGATTTTAAGAACTTACAACAGTAGATTACAAATGATAAAAATAGAGAATTGCTCAAACATGTAACTGTTGTACGTATTTCAATATAAACTGGAAATCAGGTCAGTGCTACGAGCCTGTGATCACTAAATCATAAACAATGTAATTTTGATATACCATACCTTGTTGAGTTGATAATTGTTTACTGTAGTTGAAGGCCGAACAACGTGTATTGGTGGCTCGGTTTGCGCCTTCGTGGAGGAAGAGAAAAGAAGAAGAAGAAGAGAGGTCTCAGCTGCTGAGAACTTGAGATTTTGAGACTAGGGTTATCAAGGTATTGTTGATTTGCATATAGATTTGAGTTTATTGGCCCTCTTTTAATAACACTAAACTATAGCCCGCGCGATGCACGGATGTTAATTAATTAATTTTATAAGTTTTATAAGTAATATTTTATACGCGATGCACGGATGTTAATTAATTAATTTTATAAGTTTTATAAGTAATATTTTATGTATTATAAATATAGTTATCTTATAATATTATTTTATTGATTTGTAATAATTAAATATGATTAAGAAAATTAAAATGAGAGAAAATTATGTTTATCACAATAATCTAATTTAATTTTAAAATATTTTATAAAATTCGTATGATAATTTATTATATAGGATAATTGTTTGACTCATTGTACTTTGATTGTTAATTTATTTTTCAACATGTAATGTACTTGCATTTATTTGATGAAATAAAATGTAAAATACAAACCAAAAAATAAGATGTAAAAATTTAAAAATATGATTTTATTTAATATTTTTTATTTTAAAAAAATATTAATATTGTAGTGTAGTCTAAATTTATTTGTTTTATTAGTATGATATTTTAATTGTGAGCATGAGAAGTTGTTGTAAAAAAAATTATTGAATATATTTCATCAAGAGTTTGTAAAAAAAATATATATAATAGATAATAGTTTTTAATAATTGTAAATAACTTTTTTAATAATTTTTCATATATTCGTATTTTATGATTATTTTTAATAAATTTGTGTATTTTCTGTCAAATAGAATATATATTTTTATTTTATAAAACGTTACTAAAAAAATTGATTGACACAAATTGAAAGTAACTATAAATAGATTGACATTAATGAGTAATTGAATTTTTAACGTATAAAATTATTAGTCACCATAAGTGGAATAATATAATTGTTCATAAAAGGAGAAGGAGGATTAGATAAAAAATATTTATGTTGATATTTATGAGTGATTAAGTAGTTTTTTTTTCATCGAATTTAATGACTAATAATATAAATTATTAACATTGATAAATTACTAATAATATTATAAAATAATTTATAAATTTATTATAAAATAACTTATAAAATAAGTTGATAATTTGTAAAATAATTTATAAATTATAAATTTATTATAAATAATTGTAAAATAATTTTATAATTTTATAAGTAATATTTTATGTATTATAAATATAGTTATCTTATAATATTACTTTATTGATTTGTAATAATTGAATATGATTAGGAAAATTAAAATTAGGAAAAATCATGTTTATCACAATCATCTAATTTAATTTTTAAAATATTTTATAAAATTCGTATGATAACTTATTATATAGGATAATTGTTTGACTCATTGTACTTTAAAATGATACTTGATTTTATTTGATGAAATATAATGTAAAATACAAATCCAAAAAGAAGATCTAAAAATTTTATCAAGAGTTTGAAATTTATTTTATTAAAGATTTATATATACTTTAAATCAATTTTAGGTATTTAAAAATTTTAACTAATTGTTTGTGCAATTGAATTATTGTTATATTGATATGTACCAAAAATAAATTCTAGTAAAAAATAATTTAATTTTGTACAATACTTAATTTTTTAACATTCAAATCATCATTATAATAAGAAAAATTAAAATAAAAAATAGCATTTAATTATAAATATATAATTTCATTGATAAAAATTTAGTGTTAACATATTTTTTCAGAACACATATATAGTAAACTTTTGTTTATTATATTTTTTAATATATATTCATATATATATATATATATATTATAATTTTAAATAAATTTGTATATTTTAATAATTGGAAGTAACTTTTTTAATAATTTTTCATATATTCGTATTTTATGATTATTTTTAATAAATTTATTTTCTGTCAAATAGAAATTATATTTTTATTTTATAAAATATTACTAAAAAAATAGATTGACTGAAAGAAATTATAAATAGATTGACATTAATGAGTAATTGAATTTTTAACGTATAAATTATAAATAGATTGACATTAATGAGTAATTGAATTTTTAACGTATAAAATCATTACTCGGAATAATATAATTGTCCATGAAAGCATTTATGTCGATATTTAGGAGTGATTAGTCGGTTTTTTTATTTATTGAATTTAATGATTAATAATATAAATTATTACTATTGGTAAATGACTAATAATATTATAAAATAATTTATAAATTTATTATAAAATAACTTAAAAAATAATTTGATAATAATATAAATTATAAATTATTATCAAATTGTAAAATAATTTATAAATACATTATAAATAATTTTATAATTTATAAATTTATTATAAAATAATATTATTAAATAAAGAGCATTTATGTCGATATTTATCAGTGATTAGTTGGTTTTTTTTATTGAATTTAATAATTAATAATATAAATTATTACCATTGGTAAATGACTAATAATATTATAAAATAATATAAATAATATAAAATAATATAATAGATTATAAAATAATTTATAAATATATTATAGAATAACTTATAAAATAGTTTGATAATAATATAAATTATAAATTATTATCAAATTGTAAAATAATTTATAAATTATAAATAATTGTAAATTAATTTTATAATTTATAAATTTTTATAAAATAATATTATCAAATAGATTTTGGAGGTATTAAAAAAATTGTGGATGAAATAGGAAAAATAGAGTAGGATTGAAAGAGATTAGGTATTGAAAGAATCTTTGAGAGAGGAGAAAGAGGAGAGGTCCACATCAGCTTTTTAGCTGATGTGGGAAATAGTTGTATACGTGGCATTCGAGGGTGAGGTGGCATTCAGAGTTCTGTTTTAAATATATATAATAGATAATTTATAAATTTTTATAAAATAATATTATCAAATAGATTTTGGAGGTATTAAAATAATTGTGGATGAAATAGGAAAAATAGAGTAGGATTGAAAGAGATTAGGTATTGAAAGAATCTTTGAGAGAGGAGAAAGAGGAGAGGTCCACATCAGTTTTTTAGCTGATGTGGAAAATAGTTGTATACGTGGCATTCGAGGGTGAGGTGGCATTCAGGGTTCTGTTTTAAATATATATAATAGATTATACGACCGTCTCAATTTTCTAACTTAGTTGACTAACTTAGTTCATAAGTCTCCTTTAAAAGCTTAATTGAGAAGTAATTGTAAAAATATTATTCGGATGGATTTTAATATATTTGGTCAAAGATTCCTCTAATTAAATCAAGTGGAAACTAAAATAAGAAGTAACGTCAATTTTTTTAATTACCATTTTAATTAATAATTCATTTTGAATTTATTTTTGCTTGTTATGTCAATATACAATAAAATTATGTCACTCTGCGCCTATGATAATATGAATAGTAAATGTTTTATTTAAATGATTCATTTGTTATATATTAAATAAATAGGATTTTAATTTTTTATTTTTTAAAATAACTTTTATAAAAAATTATTATAAAATAGTATAAGTTACTTTGAACTCACTTTTTAGTTATTATAGATTAAAAGATTATTTTGATTTTTAGTATTTTAGGTATTAATTTCTAGAGATTTGAACATAATAAAAATTAATATATTTTTTAAAAATAATTTTTGAAAAGTTACTTAAAAGAATTGATTATTTCAAGGCATTTTGTAGATTTTTTGAAATTTTATTTTCAAAAACAATTTCTATTAAAAATGTGAAATAATTAAAATTAGTTTTTTTACAAGATTAAGCACAAAAAAATAATGTGCAATTCAAGAGACAATCTCACAAAAGACTACAAAATATTCAACACTGGAAGTTCACAATGTTCTCCTTTGGACACAAGACAATATACTCACACTTACAAAAATAAATCAATTGAACAAGGTCATTAAATAGTAAAAGAATCTCAATTATACTTAAGAAGAAGAGTATTTAAGATTTTCACCATATCATTTAAGTCAAAGAAAATTATTCACTTTGATAAGCTATAGAACTCATATGATATGATAAATAAAGTATCAAAGAAATAATTGAGAAACTGAAGTTCAAGAAGATCCAAAGAATCCACCTTGAATAAATTCAATGTGCAATTTTATGAACATTAAAAAGTTACAAGATTAGAAGGTTCTTATAAAAAGTACAAGAGTACGAAACTAACCGAAAGGTTGGTAACATCAATCAAGAGCTTAAATTAAGAGTTAATTCACTTATCACAAAATTGAAAAAGTTTGATTAAAAATTCATTAAACACACTCATGATCGATCACCATAGAAATACAAATAGAAATTATATAAACATGGGGTTCGATATTTGTTTAAAGTAAAATAGGTTGTTTAAAGTAAAATAGTAAATCTCTTCCTTAATATGACAAGGTTTAAAAAAAAATTGGAGTATGATATTTTGACAAGAAATGGAACAAATGAATCAAGGTGTGAAAGTTGAAGTGGTATAGAAATGGAAACTACATTCTTTGAAATAAAGGATGATATAATTTGTTTCCTTTTTTGACATGCCTCACGAAGAACATCTGACTCAAATTTTAAATTTGAAAACCTTTGATTAGGTTAAGTCTTTTCAAGTTTAAGATTAATCTCAAGTCGACATGTCCCGATCTCTTGTGCCAAATTAGTTTTTCTTTATTCAATGACATGAGACACTTCATTTTTTGTTTTTCCAAATCTGATAACTTTATTTTGTAAATTTTGTTTTTCCTCTAACAAGAAAAAAAATGTAGGTCTATCTGTTTGACTAATTTCCTTACAAAACTTTTGATTTAAGAAAATATTATAACTATTATCACTTAATTGAGTTATGATCAGTAGGTTATGTATTAGTCCTTTTACTAGTAGAATATTTTTAATAGAGGGGAGAAAACCATTACCTATTGTGCCAGAACCTATGATATTACCCTTTTAATTTCCTCTAAATCACAAAAATCCTCCACTGTCCAGGTACCATGACTAGTGTTTCAACTTTGTTGCTAAAGATATCTGCAAGATTAATTATTTTGTTTTTAGATTCCGACATTTGATTGGGTCCTAGTTTATTAGTTCTAAAAGGTGTTTTGTCTTTCCAAATTTTCAACATATGACAAGCTCTTTTATAATGACCTTTATTTAAGAAGTATACAGACGCAATTTCAGATAAGTTAATCGTTGGAATTTCCACTCGTTCCTCCAAGCCAATACCTTTTTTGTTGTTTCTACTAACACCAAAGGTCATGTAATCTTGTTTGCTTCTATCTATGCCATTTACTAAAAAATCCTGAAAAGTTTTTTCATACTTGACAAAATTACAAGTACTTATGAGGCTTTTGAGATGTTTTCGTTTTGAGTTATATTTTTGTTTTGTAAATTTTCAATGTATTTTTCAATGGAGTCGTATTTGTTTGTTAAGATGGAATAAGCTTTTATAAGTTATTTTAGTTTTGAGGAGACACCGTGATTCTTGTTCAAAAACTCTATTAACATAATTATAAGACTCTTCTTCTTTGTTTTAAAGTCTTTTCTTTGAGAGTGTTCCTTCTCAAGCTTAGGACACTCTCATTTCAATTGTCCTGGTTCTTTGCTTTCATAGCAGCCGATTTTCCTTTTCTCGGATTTTTCTTAAGTTGCTCTAAAATTTATGGATCGTTGAAATTATTTTTGGGAAATGATTTCTTCTTGACGTTTCACATGCGTTGTATTTTCTTTCAAATGAATGATAACTCTTCATCATATGAGTCTTCACTTTGGTCTTCTAATTCACTTTCCTCTAAGTCATTCTTAGCATGGAGAGCCTTGGAGTTTTCTTTGCTTCCTTTGGATGTGATATCCAATACTTTGATTCTCTTCTTGCTTCATCTTCCACTAAGTCAATATCATGGGATCTATGTGAACTCATCAACTCTTCTAAAGGAAATTTGTTAAGATCTTAAGCTTCTTGAACTGCAATTATTTTTGGTCTCCACTTGCTAGGTAGACTTCTGAAGATCTTCTTGACATGATCAAATGTAGTGAAGCTCTTTTGGAGAACCTTTAGTTCGGAGACTAGAGTTTGGAATCTAGAAAAAATTGTCTCAATGTCGTCATCCTCTTCCATTTGAAGTAATGTGGACTTCCTGACAAGCATATTTACTTTAATTTCCTGCACTTGTTTATTTCTTTCATAGTTGAGAACTAGGGCATTGAAGATGCTTTTTGCTGTTTCTTTGCTGCTGCATTTTTGAAGGTGATAGCTTTGATTATATAGGTTTTTTATTTGTGATGCATCTTGTATTGTTTCTTTTTATCAGTGATGAGATTATTTCTAGATATTTCAACACCAACATCATCTTTAGGAACTTCATAGCCATCTTCGACTATGTCCCAAAGTTCAAGATCATGTGAGATGTAGAAACTTCTCGATGATCTTTCAAGTATTCAAATCTTTCTCCATCAAACAAGGGAGGCTTGTCAACATTTTCACTTATAGCTTCATCACAAGAGTTAGTGATGATAATAAGTATTTACTCAAACACAATTAAATGTTCAGCTTTGAGACCGAGATTTGATGCAAATTGTAGAGAGAAAACACAAGAAATGGGTGGTGGGGGTTGAATTGTGTGTTTATTTCAAAAAATAAATTAAAACAATTTACGAAAAGTTGGTGATGTTGAAAACACCATTTAGTAAAATAATATGTAAGAGATAAGGAAAGAAACACAAATCAATTTATCTTGGTTCACCAGCAACACGATAGCTACGTCGAGTCCCTTCACACAAAAGGATTTAATCTACTATTCAACAATGGAATGAGAAGTTCACTAAACACCTTATAGTCATCTTAACTATGTTCTAGTCTTCTCAACCTTCTAGCTTAGTAAGTATGATCATATTATGGAGGATGAAAATCACTACTAGGCCAAGTTAAAAGTGTTTAGATTGGATTTGGAACAAATTTTCACACAAGTGTTTACACATATTGCTATAAGAAGAATTTTTTGGTTTTTCAGCACTTATAGCAAATACAAGAGGTTTTCAATATTTTGTAATTTGGAACAACGAGAAATGTTTTCTTGTTTTATGTCGTTGATCTTTATTTGTTTGTGACAATCATGAATCCTTTTATAGAGTCATTTAGTTCAATAGGGTTTCTGATCGTTGTTGGGATTGCATGAAATCAACATGTGAAATAATGACCCATATCAAATCTTTGTTCTAACACACCATTATTGAAATATACTTTAAGACACCAATCCTGCACTGACAAAGTCAAATAATGTCGAATCTCTTTCAACAAAATCTTTAAAATATCACCAATGACACATTTCATTCATGTACATTTGTTTAGAAGAAGCACAATGTATAGGTGCAACAGAGCCATTGACATTTAGTTTCCCCAATAGTTACTTCTAGGTGTTGTAGAATAATGGCTTTTTTTTTTTTTGGCCATGTGAGTATTAGTTTTAGCCAGGTAAGAATATGTTTTGATCATAAAGTCTTTTAGCAATTCTTCCATTGATGGTTATCTAATCCTAATATTGGAGGATGTCCTTGACAGAGTAAGTGGTCTTCATCCAAATGGAGTCAAACCTTCGTTGAGTCTCTAGCAATGCTACCGCGAAATCCATATATATTGTCCCATTTCTATACTATTACATCTAATGACCTTAGTAACCCCCCTAGTTTTTGATGCTCTACCTTGGCTTTTTGACAAGTCAAACATGAAACCACATATTTTGCTACTTGTTTCTTCATTTTCGGCCACCAAAACTTTTGCTTAAGGTTTTTATACATTTTGGTGGTACAAGCATGAATACTCAACTTGATTTTATGGGCCTCATCCAAGATAATCTTCCTCAATTTTGTATTGTCGGGTATACAAACACGTTCATTACATCTCAGGGGTCTTGCCGACCTCAATCAACTTTATTTTCTCTTGAGTCAACATGTTTGTAACTTGGAGAACTTTAATCTCATTCATCATCTATAACGATAGTTCCACATTGCACTTTCCCCAATGGGGAATCCAAATTAAAATTTTGAAGTGGAAATTATTGTCATCATATAGGTAAGGTCTGACAAGCCTAGTGATTTCGGGGAAATACAACAGCTTGATCGTGGCGGTCTGCCGTTGAGTCTTAAGGCAAGATTGTTAGATCTTAGAGATAACACTCCAAATTTTGAGAGCTACTATGCAACACGTTTACATCGACTGTCGCGTATATGTGTCTTAGGTTGAGTTGAGGAGATCTATGGAGACATGACCAATTTCAATTGGTCGACCACTTGTGTGGTGGCATAATATCAAGTCTCTTAACCAAGTACTTCAAAGTTAGAATGATACCAAATTATGGAGTAGAGTCTAAACTCATGCATCACATTGCATTTTATTTTAATTGTTTTGTTGTGATTAATATTTATTGTGCGCCATAATAATTTCTCTTAGATGATTTGATGTTATGGTGAAATGTATTGATTTTCTTTTGGATATGTTTCTTACTTATATTATGCTATCAATATGATTTCAAAACTCACATTAATTCTTCGTTGTTTGTGTTTGAATGGTTTCGCCATGCATTTGTGAAATCAAATTTATTATAGGTTAATGAGCCTTGAAGTTCAAATTGGAAAGAAACTCCACTTTGACAGGAGATATTGAGAATTAAAAATTATAATTTGTATTCACTTATTTAATTACAAACGGCTTTTTGTATGAAAACTTTAATATTACTAAGCTTTTGTTGTATATATTTTATTTTGGGTTTAAATTATCATTGGTACCACCCCTTTATCGAGATCTTAGTTTTCATAGCTCACGAAAGTCTACTTTTATATTATGTCCATGTTAGATCACTTGTTTTATGTGCTTATACATTGAGGCCATCGAATTGTGTTAACTTGTAGAAATTACTTATTGCATTAACTTGGCGAAATCCGCACACAATGCCTTACGACCAAACTCATCGAATATTTTTTCCAATGTGAACCCACGATAGTTGCCATTGTAATTGCAATACTAAATTGGAAATCACAATAATTTTGCGTTATTAAAGGCTATCGAAATTACGAACCTTCAAACTTCCTTTTTTTTAAAAAATAACAGGTATTGTAAAAAGAGTAATTCTACGATGAAGTGTACAAATAAACATTTTTGGTAAAGTAAAATCTACAAATAATAATCGGTCGCAAAAACATTATCAAATGGCATAGAACATGTGACCTTTAATTTAAAGGTCAATGCTTTGCAACCAAACAAAAGTACGTTTTGTGTAAAATATGAGTAAATCCAATATATATTATTACATTAGTTCAATTTTTTAAAGCTAACAGAAAGGTATAACAATATTAACAATAGTTTAATATATATATATATATATATA
>JBBPBR010000003.1:60734586-60763921 GCA_037974775.1 Cicer pinnatifidum
AAATCAAATTGAAAATGAACAATTACTTAAAATGGTAATTAAGATAGATGTGGAAATCGAGAATCCAAATACTTGATGTTAATTCTTATTTCAGTTTTCATTTGATTAAATTAAAGGAATCTTTGACCAAAGATATTAAAATCCATTATAATAATATTTTTTTGTCAAAAAATCTTTTACGATTACTTTTCAATTATGCTTTTCACGGATACTTATCAATTAAGTTAGTCAATTAAGTTAGAAAATAAGATTTTATGGTATTTATCAATAATTAATTTAGAAATATTTTACTCGAGCACTTGTATAGTTAGTTTTACCCACACTTTACAATTTCATTATATATTATTTGGATTAACACTTGCACCAACATTGAGTCAATTTTGCTTGCATCTTTTTGTTTTGATCTCTAAATATTATATCAAATCACAACATCTCTCTTGTCAACAAATTTATAGTTACTAGTAGAGATGGAAAAATATGCGAGTGTGACAAAAGAAAAGGTTAGAAACTACGTATGCGACGATCTTGCATTTCATATTCTATCAAAATTGCCTCTAAAATCTTTGAAGCGGTTTGGATGCGTACGTAAATCATGGATTCTCTTATTTGAAAACAATAATTTCATGAGCATCTTTCACAACAATTTAATCTCTTATGATCATTCGTACTACGATGATACATCTCTTCTCCTACAGCTTACTAATAGAGATATGTGTTCATTTTCTGGAGATAATTTTGAGGATGTAATCAAATTAGATTTTCCAAATCCGTTTCAAGATGAGCACCCTTATTTTAGGGTTTTGGATTCTGGTAGTATTACCGGAATTCTTTGTCTCTACACTAGAGATCTAAGATATGTATTATGGAATCCAACAACAGAGGAATTCAAGATCATCCCTCAAATCCCTCGTAAGTATGTATCACCTTATATTACAGAAGAGCTTATTCCACTTGGATTTGGTTATGACCAAGTTAGAAACGATTATAAGCTGATTGCGAATGTAGTATATTATTTTGTATATGAACCTAATGATTACCCAGAATTTTGTTGCGAGTACCGAATATATAACCTTAAAAGTAACTCTTGGAGAAAAATTGACAAAGATGTCGGTTTTATAGGAGCATTTTATAATGAGACTTGTCAACGATTATACATTAACGAAATGTGTCATTGGTGGTGTTTTTCGCATGATGGAAAAGACATAGTATCGTTTGACTTGGTCACCGAGGAGATTATCACAACACCTATACCTGTAGAAGTACTTGCAAATGTGGATGATGATTTTGATGTTGGTAATTCACCAGTATCCTTAATGGTGTTAAATGGGTCTATTGCTTTGATCACATGGCCTTTAGATAACACTACTTTTCACATATCCATTTTGGGAGAAATTGGAGCAAAAGAATCATGGACTAAACTTTTTATTATTGGGTCATTGTCTAATATTAGATTCCCGATTGGAGCAGGAAAGAAAGGTGATTTATTTTTTCAGAAAGAAGATGGTGATATAGTTCGGTTTAATTTAACCACCCAGTTGATTGAGGAGCTTGACATTGAAGGAGATGGTTTTAGTATATTAATTTATAAGAAAAGTTTTCAATCATTAATTTGATTTCAACCATCAGATTTATGAATGTCGGTATTAGAATTTAACAATCTTTTGATAGTTGAATTTTACGTATTACATTAATTAATAAGTGAAAAATATACGTTATGTATATTGATTATTTAAATTATGTAATGTATTCATTTTATTTTATAATATAAATAAATATTAGATTTTATGTACCACTTGAGAAGGATGGAATTGTTTTTTCATTAGACTTTGGAAACTAAAGATATTGGTATATCAATTCAAACTCATTATTTCTAAAGAAATTTAATTTTGTTCTTCTTTTAATGACTTTTTTTTAGGTTTCCTTCCACTTTCTTAATGAACTCATGATTTCATCAATTTTTCGAAAGTTGAATTGCATTACGTGTATTATTCACTAGAGATTACGTTACCACGAGGCTTTTGATAAAGTTCTCCCTGTATACATTTCGATTATCACTCTCTCCCTGTTCTTCTTGAGGGGGGACCTATTTGTAACAAAAATAGATCTTTCAAATTTGAAGTTACGTGGATAATCGATGATAATTTCGAAATGGTTATTCAAGAGAATTAGATGAGGGACCACAGTTTGATTACTCTTATGTAGAACCTTACTCCCATCCAAAAGAATTGGAGCAAAAAGTTGTTTGGAAACATTTTTATAAGGAAAAAAGACCTTATGTGTAGACTTAATGGGATTCAGAATAGCCTTCACTATGGGTATAACACTTTCTTAGATTCTCAAAGAAAGGACCTTCAAGATCAACTTACATGTACGTTGTTCCAAGAAGAGTGTTTGTGGTACCAAAAATCTCAAGGAAAGTGGATAACTGATGGTGACAAAAATACTAAATATTATCATTCCAAAACTATTATAAGGAGACGCCATAACAAAGTTATCTCCCTTTAGAATGACTCGGGAGTTTGGCTTGATGACTAGAAGGAACTACACATTATGGTGAGATAGTTCTATCAGGATCTTTATCACGAGGATAAGTCATCTAAGACACTGTTACTTATTGGGCTACATCCCCTTGAAGCATCAAATATTAAGTGTCTAGATCAATTTTCTTGAATGCAGGAGGGCTCCATTTGAGATGGATCCCTACAAGACCTCTGGTGATGACGGATACCCTACTTTATTCTTCCAACAGAGGGACCTTCTTTCCCCTTACCTTCTTGTAAATTGTATATAGTAGCTCTCTCATATTATCAATGACCAAATGGAAGCTAACTATTGGAAACCTATGTGTGCAAGTAGATTCGGGCCACACATTTCTCACATGCTCTTTCTTGACAATTTGCATCTATATACAAAGGTCTCTATTGAACAAGCTCATTGTTTCATGGATTTTTTGGTTATTTTTTCTGGTGCCTTTGGACAAAAATATTAACAAACAGAAAACTCAAATATTTTTTTTGTAAAAATGTTGACCAACAACTTAGGAATGGTATTTTGCAACACACAACATATACTTTGTTTACCGATGTGGGTTGATGCCTAGGGGCCAACATTAATTCGGGGAGGACTATTGAACAAGCTCATTGTTTCATGGATTTTTTGGTTATTTTTTCTGATGCCTTTGGACAAAAATATTAACAAACAGAAAACTCAAATATTTTTTTTGTAAAAATGTTGACCAACAACTTAGGAATGGTATTTTGCAACACACAACATATACTTTGTTTACCGATGTGGGTTGATGCCTAGGGGCCAACATTAATTCGGGGAAGACTATTAAAGGAAAGTTAAATCATATTATTTGTAAAATTTAGAATTAGTTGAGTGGTTGGAAGCACTGGTGTCTTAGCATGGTTGATAGATTTACCATGTCTAAATTGGTGCTTAGTTCCATTATGTATTATCATATGCAATATGCCAAGCTTTCTAAGACGTTGTGTGATGAGATGGAGAAAATTCAAAGAGATTATGTGGGCGGATACAAACCAAATTATAAGCCGCATTTGATAAGCTGGGAGGTTTGTTGCTTGCCTAAAATGGATAGAGGTTCTATAGATAAGGAGCCCTTACTAGAAGAATAAAGTTTAACTCATTAAAAAGATGTAGAATTTGATTAATAAACCTGACAACCTATGGTGCAAAATCCTATATAGCAAGTATGGCAGAGAGAATGACCTTTGAGTTTCTATAAAATTCAAACCTTACGACTCACCACTTTTGTAATTAATGGCTAGTATTTGGGATAGTTTTCATAATCATATTGTTTGGCATTTGGGCAATGGACATCACATCAATTTCTGGCTTGACAAATGGATACCTCATGGGCACTCTCTCATAAGTACCTTTATTAGGTCGACTATAGACACCACATTGAATGTCAATGATTTCTTGACGACCATAGGGACTTGGGACATGAATTTCCTAAAAATCATCTTCCTCATAACAAGTTGAACCATTTGTGGCTATTTTATCACCTACAAATAATGATGGGTTGAACTCCGTTGGACGGGGTGGTACTATTACTTGTCAATTCACTGGCCAAAACGCTTAGAGGGAGCGAACAACGGTTATAGATGGGAAAATGAAGGGTCCGCAAGAATCCAAACCTTTATATGGCTAATTGTCGAAGAGTACCCCCTAACAAACTATTGTTGTAGTCGATGAGGTATTGATGTTTCACCCATATGTTATGCTTGTGGGAATGGCAACAAAATAATATGTCATGTTCTGATGGACTATGATCACACAACACATTTTGACTAGGTTGGTGGATCATGCAGGGATTGGATCTTTGGCAACCTAAAGCTTAAGCGAATGGAGAATAAAGGAACAAGTGGAAAAAGATCTTTACGTTGGTTGGCTTACAAATGTGGACGTGGAGGTACAAAAGTATCTTTGATGATGAATTTCATCGCCCAATGATTCAAACCCATGAGATTATCAAGATGGCAAAGGAAATAGAGAGATGAAAATTTCCTCACTTGACTGGTAGGCCTCAACAAATGGACATTGTCTTCGTTGGCTGAAAGAGAGTGCGTGAATGATGAATCAAACTCAACAGCGACGATGCACACAAAAGCTCGATTAATCTTTCCGAGTTTGGAGGCCTTCTTCGTGAGATCAATGTGATTCCCTACATGCTAAGATGTCGGGGTATGTATATGGGTATTGTGGTGGCTCATCAAAAAGGGATTACGCACCTTCAAGTGGAGAACAATTACAAGGTTTTAGTTGAAATGTTGAATGGTTATTGCAAAATCAATGGATATATCCCAACTCTTATTCTTCACATATGTGAACTATGGAATATGGATTGACAAGTTTAGATCAATCACATCTGGAAGGAAAGAAATCAGGTTGCTTATTGGCTTTCTAATTTTAGTTTGACTTTACACTCTTTTGATTTGTGTAATATGGATAGTCCTCCAAGAGATCTCCATACTTCTTCTTTTTTTTATAAATTTTCTTAAGCTTGCATTTCTTAAAATGTTATTTTAACTTTGTAAATTTTCTTGGGTTTTGCCCTCTTTTCATACCCAAAAAAAATTGCAGCATCAATATCTCAATTCAAATTAAATATCGATATACGATTGTGTCAATCTGACAATACGACTTTGATGTCAAAATACGGTTGTGTCGATCTCACAATATGACATCAATATAACAATACAAGAACGTCGATCTCACAATACAAAGTTGGTATCACAATCAACGGTGTCAATATCACAATACTGCATAGAGAATGACATCATAATGGAGAATGGCAAGAAAGAATGTTTAGGTCACCAAAATGAAAGGAAAATAGGATGAGAATGAATGGATGGCGGTGAGCTTAAGGTTACCTAGATTGAAATGGAAATGGAGAACAAATATTTTTTTATTTTTTATTTTTTAGAGTTTATTTTTGCTTATTCTTTTACTTTAAATTAGGTTTAAGTTTTAGTGTTTTTTTTAATCTTCAAAATGTAATTTTTTTAAAATATTTGTTTTAGAAGTTGTTTGATCTAAAAATTATTTTGTATTAATATAGTTTTTTAATATATTTAATAAATAATATATCTTGTATTAACAGTCTATTAAAATTATTGAATAAGCTTTGTTTTGGTAGGTAATTTTATGAGGTACGGAAGTTTTCATAAATTTAAAAAAGATAAAGTTATCTTAGAATTTTTCTCCAGAATTTCATGTGGAAAATATTCGCAACAAAATTTACCTGGTTATTAGTAAGACTCAAGTGTACCCATTAATTATTATAGTGGAAGTTTTTACTGGATTAAGTCCCGTGGTTTTTATTCTCTCAATTTAAGATAAGTTTTCCACGTTGAAAATTGTGTTTGTCTCATATTTAATTTTCTACCAATTATTTTTGCTCTGTGGAATTTGTATTTTCTGTTTGGCCATTTATCAGCACAGATGGGGGTGGGGGGAAATATTTCGCATTATTGAAATAGATATTGCTAATTTTCTCTGGTTTTTTTCCAACAAAGTGGTATCAGAGCTTGGTTGATTTAATTTATGCATTTAAATGGAGGATGAAGATAAAGGTCCCAATATGATTAAACTCAACTCTTCTAATTACACACTTTGGAAGACTTTTATGGAAGACATGTTATATAGTAAAGATTTGTATGATCCTATTGAGGGTAACACTGTTAAACCCGTAGATAAATCTGACGTTGATTGGAAGAAGATGAATAGAAAGGCAGTGGAGTTGATCAGGCAGTGGTTGGATCTTAGCGTATATCCATATGTTGAAACTGAAATAGATGCTAACAAGATGTGGGAAAAATTAAAAGAGTTGTATGAACGAAAGAATGTGCAAAATAAAGTATTCTTGATTAGAAAGTTGGTGAATATGAAATACAAAGATGGGGATTCAATGGCAGATCATATGAGTATTTTTCGGAATACAGTGAATTAGTTGACAACTGCAGAAATTAAATTAGATGATGAGTTGCAAGCATTGTTATTGTTGAGTTTCTTGCTTGATAATTAGGAAGTCCTTGTTGTAACATTGACCAATTCAGCTCCAAGTGGAAAGTTGAAAATGTCAATAGTTAAAGAGAGCATGTTGAACGAAGAAGCTCGAAGAAAGGAACTTAGTTTGATTGGTTCTTCCTCAAAGTTAGAAGCACTAGTTACAGAGTTACGGGGGAGAAGTCAATCTAGAAACTTCCATAGACGCGACAACTCTAAAAGTCATAGCAAGTCAAGAAGCAAGTCGAGGACTAGAAAAGAAGTGATATGCTATCATTATGGCAAAGCATGTCACATTAAAAGAAATTGCAGATTCCTTAAGAGAGATCAATCAAGGGAAATAAATGAAGACAAAGAGAAGAAAAATGATAAAGATACAAAAGCAGTTGCATCTGTTAATAATGTCTACATTTTTTGTGATGATAATTCCATACACCTTGCATGTCAGGATTCACCTTGGATTATTCATTTGGGGGCCTCATATCATGTTACTCTTAGAAGTGATTTCTTCTCATCTTAAAGTGCTGGTGATTTTGGCATGGTAAAATGGGAGATGAAGGAGTATATAAAATTATCGGTATGGGAGATGTTTGGGTTGAAACTGGGATTTGTTGCAAGCTCCAATCGAAGAATGTTAAACATGTACCTGATATTCGTCTCAATTTGATTTCGGTGAAAGTTTTGGATATTGATGGTTATCACACTTACTTTGGTGGTGGTGGTATATGTAAAATCACCAAAGGGTCCCTAGTGGTTGCAAAAGAGCAAAGTTCCATTTCTCTCTATAGGTTGCCTACGAAGTTATGCAAGGAAGAAGTGAAAGCAATTGAAGATGCATCTTCTAATTTATGGCATATGTGCCTTAGTCACTTGAGTGAGAAATGACTCAATATACTTGCGAAGAAAAACTTTCTTCCTGTGAAAGGTACGTCTCTAAAAACTTGCACTCATTGTTTTGCTGGAAAACAACATAGAGTTTCTTTTCATAATACTGGTCCTCATAGGAGGCAAAATATTCTTAATTTAGTTCATACTAATGTTTGTATGATGGTAGTAAATCTCTTGGTGGTGCATCATATTTTGTTACTTTTATTGACGACCACTCTAGAAAAGTGTGGGCATTTCCTTTGAAATCTAAAGATCAGGTATTGGGAGTCTTCAAGCATTTTCATACAAATGTTAAAAGAGAAAAGGGAAGGAAATTGAAATGTGTTCGATCATATAACGGTGGTGAATACAAAGGTCCATTTGAAGAGTACTGTAGATAACATGGAATCAGGTTTGAGAAAATAGTTCCAAAGACACCTCAGCATAATGATGTTGTAGAGAGAATGAATCATACGATTAATGACAAAATCAGATGTATGCTCTCTCATGTAAAATTATCGAAATCTTTTTGGGGTGAAGCAATGAAAACTGCAGAGGACTTGATCAATCTTTCTCCTTCGATTCCACTTGATGGTGATGTTCCAAATAGAGTGTGGTCAAGGAAAGATGTCTCTTGCCGTCATTTGAGAGTTTTTGGTTGTAGATGTTTTGTTCACGTTCCAAGAGATGAGAGGTCCAAACTTGATATTAAATCCAAATAGTGTATATTTGTCGGTTATGGTGATGAAGAATTTGGTTATAGATTGTGGGATCTGATTGACAAGGAAACTATCAGAAGCCGAGATGTGATATTTCTTGAAGACCAGACTATATAAGATTTTGATAAAGCTGAAAAACATAAACCAAATTCCATAAGTTACATTGATGTTGCGCCTAAGCCCCCTACAGAAAATCTTATTGATGAGGGAGATATACAGGTAGATGATGGGAATGTAACTGATGATCAGGTGCCTCACCCTGATGAGCAAGTTCCAATTGAGCCACCAAACGAGTTTGAGTTGAGAAGATCTACTAGAGAACGTCAATCTTCTCAAAGATATCTTCCACATGAGTATGTGATGATCACTGATAGTGGAGAGCCAAAGTATTATCAAGAAGCTATTACAAATGTTGATAAAGAAAAGTGGTTGAAGGCCATGCAAGAAGAGATGAATTCCTTGCACGAGAATCACGCATTTGATTTGGTAAAGTTGCTTAATGGCAGAAAATCACTCAAGAAAAAAATGGGTATACAAGATAAAGGCAGAAGATAATAGTTCTCAACCAACATACAAAGCAAGGTTGGTTGTGAAAGGTTTTAATCAGAGAAAAGGTATTGACTTTGATGAAATTTTTTCACCTGTGGTGAAGATGTCCTCTATCTGAGTTACGCATGGGTTAGCAGCTAGTTTGAACCTAGAAGTTGAACAACTTGATGTGAAAATTGCATTGCTTCATGGTAATTTGGAGGAAGTGATCTATATGGAGCAACTAGAGGGTTTCGAAGTCAAAGGTAAAGAGCAACTTGTGTGTAAATTGAATAAAAGCTTGTATGGGCTCAAGCAAACACCTCGATCATGGTACAAGAAATGTGATTCTTTCATGGAGAAACAAGGGTATGGTAAAACTACTTCTGACCATTGTGTGTTTATCAAGAAATTCTCTGATGGTGATTATATTATTCTCTTATTATATGTGGATGACATGTTGATTGTTGGTCATGACACTAAAAAGATTCAATCTTAAAAGAAAGATTTGAACAAGTCTTTTGTAATGAAAGACTTGGGTCCTGCAAAGCAAATTCTGTTAAGACAAAATCTCAATTAAATATTTCGATGATAAACAAAACAAAAGATTAATCAAAGATTATTAATTATGATTCTAAATATTTTGATTTTTAACATGTGCATTTGAGTGTGATAAGATAGGTATCAAAAGATTGATTCTTAAAGAATGAAGATTGACAAAACGATTGATCTTTTAAAGACAAAGATCAATCTGAATATTTCTTCCAATAATACAAAGAACATTCTTAGCAGTAAAATAATTTATCTCCACACAATTTGATCATTCCTGGAAGCCACATTCAGTCTCATAGAGAATTAGCAAAAGAACAGTTAAAATCACATGTGTTCAAGAATTTGAAGAATCAAGGCATACTTCAAATTAAGGCATAATACAAAGATCATTCTTTACATAAAGCAAGTACAAGTACAAAGCTACATGTAGTGAAGTACACTACTGATTTGAACTTTTTTAAAAAAAAAGCCTGCGCACATAACTGAAAAGGACATAATCAAGGCTGACATACTGACACAATGCATAGGGAACAAGCTGTTTTCACAACAGACCAAAAGATCAATCTTGGATCGATCTTTTGATGCAGCAGAACAATCTTAAGCCATGACAGATTTTCCAATAGCTCTTTTATGAAAGCTGATCCTTTTCCAACGGCCATATTAGCTGTCCTAAGCTCTTTGGAACTCTATAAATGCAGCTGCAAACTGAAGAACAAGACACAACAATCAACACCAAGCAAAAATCAATTCCTTCGATCATACTCAAGTGTCTCAAATTCTTTCTCACATAGCTTGATGTTTTTGTTTTTATTTCTGGTGCTGCAATCATTCAAACATTGGTTGTTCAACAGAATATATTTCTCAAACAAGTGTTGAGTAAATAGTAAATTCTAAACAGCCTCAACATCATTACTTTGTAACTCAAGATTGTTTTGACAAATCTTGAGTAAGTTGTAAAATCCTTTAAAGTTTGAAAGACGTGTTGTTAAAGTCTTTACAAACAGTAAAGGTAGAAATCCTTTCTAGATAGAAGGGTAAGAAGTGTGTAAAGTGTAAGATTGATCTGAAGAGAAAGTGTACATCAAGAACAATCTAGCCTTTGAGCATATAGTGGAAAATCTCACTCTTGTGAGGACTGGACGTAACCCGTGTTTGGGTGAACCAGGATAAAATATATGTGTACTCCTTCTATCTCTATTTACTTATCTTTGAAAAAACATATTTTGGTAAAATTGATATTACTGTTTTCAAACAAAAGATTGATCTTCTCCAAAGCAAAGATTAATCTTCTGAGTAAAGATTGATCTTCATCACTACTAAGATCAATCTTAACCTGAGATAAAATTTTTAAAACAAATTTTTTAAAAAGGAGACAATTATAATTCAAACCCCCTTCCTTATAATTGATATTTCTACTTCAATTGGCATCAGAGCCAGTCTCTAAAATTGAAAACACCTACAAAGTGTTAGAGCAAAAGATTCAGGAAGAAAAATGTCAAAAGCTAAATATATAGCTGAAAGAGGGTCTTCAAACAGACAACCATACTTTGATGGCTCAGATTATTACTTCTGGGAAGGCAAAATGCAGTTGTTTCTAAAATCAAAAATTCCGGTATGTGGAGAATCATCACAGATGGAGATTTTACACCAAGAGTAGACCAAAAAGATCCAACATCAGCTGAAAAGAAAGAATCAGATTGGACAGCAGATGAAAAATCCAAGGTACTCTTAAACTCAAAAGCTCAACTATTTTCATCACGCGCTTTAAGTAGGGAAGAAAGTGAAAGAGTAGATGAATATGATACGGCCAAGAAGTTATGGGACACATTGCGAACTCACCATGAGGGAACAAGTCATGTTAAGGAAACAAGAATTGACATTGGTATACGAAAGTTCGAATTGTTTGAAATGAATGAAGGAGAAACAATAGATGAATTATATTCGAGGTTCACAACTATAGTGAACGAAATGCGTTCCCTTGGTAAAGCTTATTCAGTACAAGACAGAGTAAGAAAAATTATGAGATGTCTTCCAACCATATGGAGACCAATGGTGAAAGCTATAAGTCAAGCAAAAAATCTTGAAGTGTTAGGCTTGGAAGAACTTATAGGAACTCTAAGGGCACATGAAGTATTGTTACTAGAAGACAAGACTGTAAAGAAAAACAAAGTAATTTCCTTAAAAGTATCTCAAAACTCACCAAACATTCAACAAACAAATGAGAAAAGTGATTCGGAAGACAACCAAGAAGATGTTGATGAAGAAATTGCTCTTCTCTCAAGAAAGATACAAAGAATGATGAGGAGAAGAAACCAGGTCAAAAAGGGTTCTCCAGACAGAAAGGAATTCAAGGTTGAGATTGATAAAAGCAAAATCACTTGTTTTGGATGCAACAAGCAAGGACATTACAAAACAAAATGTCCATCAAACAAAAAAGGACCAAAGAAATTCCCTTTTAAAAAGAAGTCCATGATAGCAACCTGGGATGAATCTGATGAATCAGAAACAGATGAACCTGAAGAAGCCAATCTATGTCTAATGGCAAATATTGAAGAACCAGAGGTAATTTCTGAACCATGTCTTATATGCAAGCAAATGGAAATCGAATTTGATAATTTGTTAAATGATTCAAACTTTCTTATTCATAAATGTAGTTCTTTTAAAGAAAAGTTTCACAAAGAAAAAGAAGAGAAAGAAAAGATTCAGATCATGAATGATAAACTTAAAGAGATCATTCAAAATATGAAGGATTCCAACTTTATAAATCTAAAAACAAAAAAATCAGAAAGTAAAGATCGATCTTTACAGACAAAGAACGGTCTTATCAAAAGCCAAGATCAATCTTTACTGACAAAGAACGATCTTCTCAATGCTGAAGTTGAAACACTTAAAAATGATTTGAAAAACTTTATTAAGGCAACTGAAACATTTCAGAAAATCATGGGATCTCAAGTTGGGATTTTTGATAAAGCTGGGCTGGGTTTTGACAAGACACAAAAAACCAAAATGTATGAAACCTTCTTTGTTCCTGAATTAAGAGAAGAAAAATGCAAAATCAAATGTTCATATTGTAACAAAATTGGACATTTAGAATTTGCATGTTACTTTAGAAAAAGAGATATAAAAAACAGGAACAGAAGAAATCTCAAACCAGAAAATCATTTGATAGTTAAAGAAAGTTTGTCTAAGAAACTAAAAGAACGATCTTTAGATCAATCTGAAGGCATATCAGAAACAGCAAACGTTCAGTTTTTTAAACAAGTTTCAAAAGAAGGTTCTTCTAAATCTAAGATTGATCATTCTGAGAAATCATTTACAAATATAAAACCAGATTTCAAAGCTAACTCCTCAGGACCCAAACACAAGTGGGTACCTAAGAATGATCTAACAAATTAAGCAGGATGGATCTCTAGATGTCAAGAAAAGGCCATGGTTTTTGGACAGTGGTTGTTCAAGGCATATGACGGGTGACAAAAACTGCTTCATGTCATTTATTAAAAAGGATGGAGGATCTGTAACATTCGGAAACATAGATCAAGCCAAGATAAAAGGAAAAGGAACCATAGGTAAAATAAATTCTGCCAAAATCAATGATGTTCAATATGTTGAAGGATTAAAACACAATCTTCTTAGCATTAGTCAACCCTGTGATAATGGTTTTGAAGTTGTTTTTAAACCAAACATATGTGAAGTGAGAATAGCAAATTCTGGAGAAATCATATTTTCTGCATCTAGAAAGAAAAATCTCTATATACTATACATTGAAGAATTACCAGTTGAATCTTGCCTCATGTCCATAAATAAAGACAAATGGATATGGCATAAGAGAACTGGACATTTGAGTATGAAAACAATTTCAAAACTTTCTAATTTAGATCTAGTTAGAGGACTTCCTAAAATAAATTTTGAAAAAGATAAAATTTGTGAAGCATGTGCAAAACGAAAACAAGTAAAATCTAGCTTTCATCCAAAAGGCTTTATATCAACCAAAAAACCTCTTGAATTACTTCACATTGATCTTTTTGGTCCTATCAAAACCATGAGTTTAGGAGGTATGAAATATGGATTTGTCATTGTTGATATTTTTCTAGATATACATGGGTGTTGTTTTTAAAACAAAAAGATGATGCTTTTGATGCTTTCAAAATTTTTTGTAAAAAAGTTCAAAATGAAAAGGAATCCAAAATCATTTATGTAAGAAGTGATCATGGTGGTGAATTCATTAATGAATCTTTCAAAACATTTTTTGATGAACTTGGCATCACTCATAATCTATCTTGTGCAAGAACTCCACAACAAAATGGAGTTGTTGAGAGAAAGAATAAAACATTACAAGAGATGGCAAGAACAATTTTGGAAGAATCAAATGTAGAAAAATATTTTTGGGCTGAAGCTATAAATACTTCATGCTACATATTAAATCGTGTTTCAATCAGAAAAATAATAAACAAAACACCCTACGAAATCTGGAAAAATAGAAAACCAAACATTTCATATTTTCACATTTTTGGATGTCATTGTTATATCTTAAACAACAAAGATAACTTAGGAAAATTCGATGCAAAATCAGACAAAGCTATATTCCTAGGATACTCAACAGAATCTAAAGGATATCGTGTGTTTAATTTAAGAACCAAAGTTGTGGAAATCAGTATACATATTCTGTTTGATGAGTTTGATGATCTTGATGTGAAAAAGAAAGATGAAGAGGAAGAAGATCAATCTGAACAGACACAGCAGATCGATCTTCTGGAGAATAAGACTGATGATCAATCTTCTTTTCCAAATCCTCCTAAAAGCTGGAGGTTAGTAGATGACCATCCTCCAAATCAGATTATTGGAGACATATCTGATGGCATTAGAACAACAATGTCCTTTAGAGATACTGCAAACAACAACATGGCAATGATCTCTCAAGTAGAGCCAAAATCCATTAAAGAAGCCATAATGGATCAATCATGGATCGATGCAATGAAAGAAGAGCTTCTCCAATTCCAGAAAAATGAAGTATGGACTCTTGTTCCAAATCCTCAAGATCAAAGAATTATTGGAACACGATGGGTTTTCAGAAACAAACTAGAAGAAGAAGGAAAAGTTGTAAGAAATAAAGCAAGATTGGTGGCTCAAGGATATAATCAACAAGAAGGAATAGACTATGATGAAACTTTTGCTCCAGTTGCAAGGTTAGAAGCTATAAGAATTCTTCTTGCATACGCATCATATAAAAACATTAAACTTTTTCAAATGGATGTTAAAAGTGCATTTTTAAACAGTTTTTTAAATGAACAAGTTTATGTTCGTCAACCACCCGGTTTTGAAAATCAGAAAAAACTAGATCATGTTTTTAAACTCACAAAAGCTTTATATGGATTAAAACAAGCTCCTAAAGCATGGTATGAAAGATTGAGCTCATTCTTAATTAAAAATAATTTTTCCCGTGGAAACATTGACACAACACTTTTTAAGAAAATAAATAAAAATGATTTACTTATTGTTCAAGTGTATGTTGATCACATTATTTTTGGTTCAACAAATGAAAAAATGTGTGAAGAGTTTTCAAGACTCATGCAAAGTGAATTTGAAATGAGCATGATGGGTGAATTAATATATTTTCTTGGGTTACAAATCAAACAATACAAAGATGGAATTTTTAAAGAAATACAATATGAATGAAGCTAAAACCATGTCTACTCCTATGCATCCTTCATCCTCATTAGATACAGATGCAAATGGGAAATCAATTTCCGAAAAAGAATATAGAGGCATGATAGGATCATTGCTATATTTAACTGCAAGTAGACCTAACATTGTTTTCGCAGTAGGCCTTTGTGCTAGATTCCAATCCTCACCAAAAGAATCTCATTTAACAACAGTCAAAAGAATTTTTCGTTATCTAGTAGGTACTACTGATCTTAGCCTTTAGTATAGCAAAGGTTCTCATTTTAATTTTATAGCTTACTGCGATGCTGACTATGCCGGTGATAAAATTGAAAGAAAAAGTACAAGTGGTGGATGTCAATTTATGGGGGAACCATTAATAAGTTGGTCATGCAGAAAACAAAATACAATCGCATTATCAACTACTGAAGCTGAATATGTCTCAGCTGTAAATTGCTGCTCCCAAGTCTTATGGATAAAAAATCAACTTGAAGATTATTCATTTCAGTACTATCAAATTCTAATATATTGTGATAATACTAGTGCAATTAACATATCTAAAAATCCTATACAGCACTCAAGATCAAAACATATTGAGATAAAACATCACTTTATTAGGGATCATGTAAGTAAAAAAGAAATTGAATTAATTTTTATTGATACAAAAAATCAGTTAGCTGACATTTTTACAAAGCCTCTTGTTGAAGAAACCTTTAATTTTATTAAAGAAAGGCTAAAAATCGTGCAAAATCCTGGTCAAGACAAATGATTTTTTAGTTAGATCAAAAAGACAGAACCAAAAGAACGATCTTTTGTTCTCACTAAAAGACTCAAAAGAACGATCTTCTGTCTTCATTCTGAGTCATTTTTCCTTTATTAAAAAATACTCAAAGATTGATCCTTTTTTAATCATCACTAACTGTTATAAAATTCCACTTTTTACTGAAAAGTACTACTACTTTTAAAAAATAACGGCTAATCATGATGACCTTCCTACATGCTTTTCTCTTTCCTCCTTCCCAATGACCAACTGCTCTATCAAATCAGACCCACGCGTGGCACTACCCCCTCTTCTTAATCAACTGTACGCAGAGCAAGAACGTTCATCTTCTTCCTTCGTTCTTCCCATTCATTTGTTTTAAGCTTGCAGTCCTCAAAAATGGCGCGTACCAAAACCAGAGCTCACAAAAATCCAACTTCACCACTACCATCATCATCATCATCCTCACCACCAGTTTGTTCACCTTCCCCAACCCGTTCTCCATCTCCTCCACCTAAACCAACACCTCCTCATTCTTCCCCTGAAAAAATGTTTCCAGACCACATTTCATCCTCTCCAGAACCTAATCCTCAACCAATTTCAACTTAGTTCCCTCCTCTTTATCAATGTCCCATTCCTAATGTGTCTCAATTCCCACCTCATCTTCGTCCCATGACAAACCCTAGCCCTAGTACCAAAGCTTCTAAACGACGTTCCATGCGCATTCTTGCTGGCATTGGCACCACAAAAACCAAAACTTTAGACAACACCGTCTACACGATCTCTGATGACGAACCTTCACCTCCACCACAACCCGCTTCTCACACTCCTTCTACCCCTCAAACAACTCCACCCTTATCTCCACACATTCCACCAACTCAAGTTCCTGTTTCTTCTTCTCCAAAATCACTCTCCAAATCTCCATCTTCGAACCATTCACCACAGAAATCCAAGTCCCCAAACCCTAAATCACACTCTCCCCCCACCCTTTCTCAGTTTTTAAGTTCCAAAAAAACTCAAGATTTCCAACAAAAAACTTCAGAAAAAATCAACTCAAGAACGATCTTCCCCTCCACCAGAACGATCTTCTCCTCCACCAGAACGATCTTCCCCTCCACCAAAATGTTCTTCTTCTAAATCCAAAGAATCCACCCAGAAAAACCCTAAAACTCCCAAAAATACCAATCCTTACTCCCTTCCCAAACACACCTCTTCCAAAATTTTAATTCCACCTCTTATTCCTGCCAAAATCTAACAAGTCTTCTTTGAAAAATGGTCAAAATACCTATTGGTGTTGGCCGTGTTTTTGATTTTGACAAACTCTCAACTGAAGGGCTCCCTATCCAGCATCATACTAATGCTCTTGGATAGACAGATTTTTTGCAAATTGCTGATTGTCATTATCCTCAAGTAATCCGGGCATTTTACTGCAAGGCTGAAACCTTTGAAGATAAGTCTCTTATTGTCTCAAACTTAAAAGGTATTGAGCTTCGTCTTGACCCTATCGTTTTAGTTGATATTTTGAAACTCCCTTCTGAAGGCTTAACCATTTATCGGAAAGATTGGTACCAAGCCTTAAACATTACCAAAGAAGAAGTGTTTCAAGAGCTCTTTATTGAAGGTTCTACTGAATATTCATCTGTTGATTTAAAACCACTTCCAAAAAATTTTAACACCATTAGTCAGTACAATATTTTTCCTTATTGTGGCAGCCATGAATTTGTATCTGATAATGATGCTCTCGTCATTTATCACCTTCTTCATTGTACAAAGCTAAACCAGCCTCATTTGCTTATCCACCACATGATAGCTTCCATAAAAAAGGACAACAAACGCACTACTGTCCCTTATGGTATGTTGTTCTCAAAAAAATTTAGACATTTTGATATCCCATTATCCACTGAATCATCAATTGTTAAAGTCTCAAAGTTTTCTACAAAAAATATATCTCGTATGAAGCAGCTTCCCACCATTCCACACTCTCCACAAAATGTTTGCCCACCTTCATCTAGCAAACGAAAAAGGCCTAACCCCACTTCTGCTGCCCACACTACCTCTGCTGCTTCAGAACCTTCTCTTCCTCATTCTAACACTATAGAACGTTCTTTTCCTGATGTGTCTCCCAATCCACATCCTATTCCTACAACTATTCCAACATCTACACTACCTTCTCAAAATGAACACTCCTGTCCTACCTCCAAAATGTTTCCTATTTTTCTTTCCCCTCAAAAAACTGCATCTTCATCCATTTTTGGAATTAGTCAGTACCTAGCCTTTCCTGATCTTGACACCATTAGTCCATCTATTCCTCAACCTCCTCGTTCGGCTTCTACCTCCATTCCTCTAGTTAACACCACATTTGCTACCTTGTCCACTTTTTGCATAACTGCTGCTCCTTCTCAAAGTGTTCCGTTAGAAACCTACCTCGTCCTTCAAAGCGGACCAAATTAGAAAAGGAGTCCTCACAGGTTTCCAAAGATTTTTGATGCTCTACAAACTATCATTGCTCGTCAGGCTCATCAAGACAAGGAACAAGCTATTTTGCGTGATTGGATGACCACCCAGCTTGCTCCTAAATTGGGTCTCGAACCACCCATGCCAAATCCTGCTCCAAACTTTCCAGTAGTACCTCAGCCTTCTCTGTCTCCATCTACTGAAGGCTCCTCCCCTTCTATGTCCACTTAGCTTTTTCATTCTCTCTTATTACTTTTTGATGTAACAAAGGGGGATAATACATCTTAGATTTTGAATATGTAATGATCTGATTATCTTTTTTTGTTTTTGAACCAGTGTATAATGATCGAAAGATCCTTTTTTTTTACATGAATGAAAATCATTATTTGGTTCAAATGCTTAGCACATATTGAGGGGGAGTTTTTATTGAAAAACAACGTCTGAATTATTGTTAGAATCAAATTAAAAATCTAAGTTAACATGTTTTGTTATCATCAAAAAGGGGGAGATTGTTAAGACAAAATCTCAATTAAATATTTTGATGATAAACAAAACAAAATATTAATCAAAGATTATTAATTATGATTCTAAATATTTTGATTTTTAACATATGCATTTGAGTGTGATAAGATAGGTATCAAAAGATTGATTCTTAAAGAATGAAGATTGACAAAAAGATTGATCTTTTGAAGATAAAGATCAATCTGAATATTTCTGCCAATAATACAAAGAACATTCTTAGCAGTAAAATAATCTATCTCCACACAATCTGATCATTCCTGGAAGCCACATTCACTCTAATAGAGAATTAGCAAAAGAACAGTAAAAATCACATGTGTTCAAGAATTTGAAGAATCAAGGCATACTTCAAATTAAGGCATAATACAAAGATCATTCTTTACATAAAGCAAGTACAAGTACAAAGCTACATGTATTAAAGTACACTACTGATTTGAACTTTAAAAAAAAAAAGCCTGCGCACATAACTGAAAAGGACATAATCAAGGCTGACATACTGACGCAATGCATAGGGAACAAGCTGTTTTCACAACAGACCAAAAGATCAATCTTGGATCGATCTTTTGATGCAGCAGAACAATCTTAAGCCATGACAGATTTTCCAACAGCTCTTTTATGACAGCTGGTCCTTTTCCAACGGCCATATTAGTTGTCCTAAGCTCTCTGGAACTCTATAAATGCAGCTGCAAACTGAAGAATAAGACACAACAATCAGCACCAAGCAAAAAATCAATTCCTTCGATCATACTCAAGTGTCTCAAATTCTTTCTCACATAGCTTGCTGTTTTTGTTTTTATTTCTGGTGCTGCAATCATTCAAACATTGGTTGTTCAACAGAATATATTTCTCAAACAAGTGTTGAGTAATTAGTAAATTCTAAACAGCCTCAACATCATTACTTTGTAACTCAAGATTGTTTTGACAAATCTTGAGTAAGTTGTAAAATCCTTTAAAGTTTGAAAGAAATGTTGTTAAAGTCTTTACAAACAGTAAAGGTAGAAATCCTTTCTAGATAGAAGGGTAAGAAGTGTGTAAAGTGTAAGATTGATCTGAAGAGAAAGTGTACATCAAGAACAATCTAACCTTTGAGCATATAGTGGAAAATCTCACTCTTGTGAGGAATGGACGTAACCCGTGTTTGGGTGAACCAGGATAAAATATCTGTGTACTCCTTTTATCTCTATTTACTTATCTTTGAAAAAACATATTTTGGTAAAATTGATATTACTGTTTTCAAACAAAAGATTGATCTTCTCAAAAGCAAATATTAATCTTCTGAGTAAAGATTGATCTTCATCACTGCTAAGATCAATCTTAACCTGAGATAAAATTTTTAAAGCAGAATTTTTAAAAAGGAGACAATTATAATTCAAACCCCCCTTCCTTATAACTGATATTTCTACTTCAAATTCTGGGTATGAGAATCACTCGTGACAAAAAGAATAATAAATTGTGGTTGTCTCAACACAATTATATTGAGAAGGTGTTAGAGAGGTTTAACATGAACAATTGCAAATCTGTTAGTACTCCACTTGCTACTCATTTTAAATTGAATTCTAATAAAGGTCCTACAAGTGAGGAGATGAAGAATGTTCCTTATGCATCCGCAGTTGGTAGTTTGATGTATGTTATGGTAAGCACAAGGCCAGATATTGCTCATGTAGTTGGAGTTGTTAGTCGGTTTCTCTCTAATCCTGGTAAAGATCATTGGCAAGTAGTAAAGTGGATTCTCATATGGAGGTGGTGAACCTGTGTTGGATGGCTACACTAGAGATGGCAATGGGTAAGGTTTGGGTAGGGTACTATAGTGCCCGTACCCATACCCGCAGTTTAAAAAAATACCCATACCCGTGCCCGTACCCTCATGGGTATCAACTTTAATACCCGTACCCTTACTCTCTGGGTACCTAAGTGCCCGTACCCGTACCCATTACCCACACTTTAACTAAAATAAATCGATAAATAAATATTATTTTGTGATTAAATTTAAAAAGGATAAATACCACCTATAGTCCCTTAACTTAATTTCAGTTAATGTTTTAGTCCTTTATATTTTTTTTCCTGATTTTGTCCTTTATTTTAATTTTAAGTGACAATTTAATCTTTTTTTTTTTTAAATGTTAACAATGTTATCCTTTTTTTTTACAAAAATTCATCAAAATTTTCAAACAAAACTCATAAATTTAGTTATATTCTTTAATATAAAATAAACTTTATCAAATTTGTAACTCAAATCTTCAAATAAACTCATATTTGCCATTCTTTATTTGATATTGTTAGAGATAAAAATATGAGTTTATTTAAAGATTTAAGTTATAAATTTGATGAAATAGCATTATATTGAGGATGATAATTAATTTTATATGTTTTGTTTGAAATTTTTGATGAATTTTTTGAAATTTTGCATAAAATAAGGATAAAATTGTTGACATTTTAAAACATAAAAGATCAAATTGTCACTTAAAATCAAAATAAAGGACCAGATCGAGGGAAAGAAAAAGATAAAAGACTAAAACGTTAACTGAAATTAAGTTAAGGGACTATATGTGGTATTTATCCATTTAAAAATTATCCATATATCATAAATTAAATCATAAAATATTATAAATCAAAATATTTTCTAACTCAAAACATTTCAAGTGAACACTCGTTATAATACACATTCAAATATCCATAATAATATTTTATGAAGTTGCAAGTCTTACGACAATATTATTTGAGATCAGTAAAAACAATTTATAAGTTGCAAGTATAATTATAAAGACACAATTAATAAGATATAATTCTTAGTTATAAAGTCACAATTATTTAACTATTAATCATAATCAAATTCTTAAAAAGTTTGCAAATGTTTATCTTTTGATTTGATTATAAATATTGTAATGGTCCAATGATATTAATAGATATTAAAATATAAAGGAAAACAATTAATTAAACTAAATATTAATATAATAAATAAATAATATATTTATATAAGTGCGGGTGCGGGGCGGGTACTATAGTACCCGTACCCGTACCCATACCCGCTTAATTTTGCGGGTAATTACCCATCCCCGTGCCCATACCCATTATGCGGGTTTTTACCCTACCCATTGTGGGTTTTTTTTGCGGGTACCCACTGGGTCTGGGTCTAATTGCCATCCCTAGGCTACACAGATGTAGATATGGCAGGTGATCTTGATTATAGAAAATCTACTTCTGGTTATATGATGACTTTTGCAGGGGGAGCTATGTCTTGGAAATTAAGACTACAAAAGTGTGTTGCTTTATCCACTACTGAAGCTGAGTACATTGCAGCAACTGAAGCTTTCAAAGAACTCTTGTGGATGAAGAAATTCCTACATGAGTTAGGCCTCAAGCAAGAAAAATTTGTGTTATTCTGTGACAATCAGAGTGCGATCCATCTCAACAAGAATCCGACTTTTAATGCAAAGTCGAAGCATATTGAAGTGTGGTATCATTGGATACGAGATGCATTGGAAACGAAGTCACTTTTAATTGAGAAGATTCATACTGATGAGAATGATTCATATATGATGACGAAGACCTTGCTTGTGTCGAAGATGATATGTTGTAGAAAGAAATCTAGCATGGTTGAGCAGTACCTTCCTACTTGAGTCGTGTGGGGGAGACTTGTTAGGTGGGCTCACTCCTCAAGTGGAACCCACTAGTTTTATTAGTATTAGTATTATTATTTGTATTATTATTATTATTGAAATAAAAGAAAGAAAAAAAAAAGTTTTAATGGGCTTGGCCCACGTGAAGGAAATAAAAAGGGATTTAGAAATCACTAAGAATTAGAACGAAAAAGAGAACGGTTTCCAGAGAAGAAAATAAGAGTTCGGTTCCGGTGGTGGTAACAGGTGTGTAACAAACTTGCTCCATTTGATCTATATATTTAGTATGTTATTCCTACCACTGAGTTTGTTACCTTAATATATAGTTTGGGTAGTTTTATCTACTTTGAGAGTTACTTTGCCATACCCACTTTAGTGGAAGGTTGTTATAAGATTGTTATTGTTGATTGATGTTCCCTATTGTTATTAGTAAGACTTTGGTGTACCCACTAATTATTATAGTGAAAGTTTTTACTGGACTAGGTTCCGTGGTTTTTATTCTCTCAATTTGAGGGAAGTTTTCCACATTAAAAATTGTGTTTGTCTCATATTTAATTTTCTGCCAATTATTTTGGCTATGTGTAATTGTATTTTCTGTTTGACCATTTATTGAGATAGTTATTGCTAATTATCTCTTGTTTTTCCCAACAAATATAATGCAAATGTACGAGTCTCCATTTCTTAAGTATTTCATGAGTTATGACACTCTCTATTGCCATTATGACCTTGTAATAACTCTTAGAAATAAGAGTTGTTACACACATTTGAACTAGAATTTACATATATTTTGAGTAGGTGCTATTTTATATATTAGAAGTTTAGCTTTAATATCAATAATTATGTCATTTTAATTATAGATGTATTTAAAATTTCTTTTAGGAAGAATTATGTTGGGTGTGCTAATTTTGTAAATGGAAATTGAAGAAAATTCTAGATTAAAATGATACAACACGATGCAAAAGAGGTTTATCAAGAGAAAGGCACATGCGATGGATGGATACTACTTGTACCTGACTATGTTCCAAAACATCAAGATATACCCTAGTATAAGGATGCTCCAATAGGAAGATTTATTGATAGAACCAAGTTATCTTCATACTTAGAACTTTGATGTTAACAAAAGTACTTTATGAGAATAATATATTTGACTTGATAGAGTATGAAAGAAGATTTATGATTTTTAAGAAAATCTAAAATAAGATTTGATTCATATTTATGATTGAAGAAAGTCTTTGACCAAGTTGAAAATAAGATATAGTCAAATGTTTTTGATGAAAATCTAAAATAAGAGTTGATTCAGATTTATGATTGAAGAAGATATTTGACTAAGTTGAAAAGAAGAAATGGTCAAATGTTTTTGAAGAAAATCTAAAATAAGATTTGATTCAGATTTATGATAGAAGAACATCATTGATCAAGTTGAAAAGAAATTATGGTCAAATGTTTTTGAAGAAAATCTAAAATAAGATTTTATTCTAATTTATAACTGAAGAAGATCTTTGACCAAGTTGAAAATGACGTATGGTAAGATTTGAAGAAGATTTATCACAAGAATATATGTATTATTTACAAGAAGATTTAATCAAGATTTATCTACAACAACATATGATTAGTATCAATGTAAAGAATCTAGAAACTCAATTTGAACAAAATACGAACATAATCAATTTAAAGAATTTACAAACTCAATATGATCAAAATACGAATAAAATCAATCTGAAGAATATACAAACTCAATCTGAACAAATACGAACATAATCAATCTAGAAGAACTGCTCAAATTAGATCAGAAATAAAGTATTGACTAAAGAACATATTATCAAAAATTATTTGTTCAAAATTATTTTTGAATAAGATCATTGTTGATCAAGATAGGAATGAAGAAACAATTCAGAATTAAACCACGAGTAAGTTGTATCCCTAATATTATCTATAAATGGATACTCAAAACTGAAAAAGAAGATCATCAAAAAATTAGAAATGAGTAGAAAAACTCAAGCTCAAAATTCCAAATCCATCTTAGAGTTCAAAAAGAGAAACACTTGTTCGAATGAGAAACATTTTCTATGTGTTTTTCTTAGAGTGTGATAATCATTTGTTATAATCAGCTTATTATAAGCAACTACTCAAGTTTCAAACCTTCGTATTCAAACGTGAAGTGGTGATAGTGTGTCTTCAACAATCTGGGATTGTCATATTGTGTGGAGAAGACATGGTTGGTAGAGTCATGGTGTGTGTCTTCCTCAAAATTAGGGGGTTGTCATGTTGTTTGAGAAGACCGACTTGGAGGGTCAGATGCTTTGTAATTCAAGTTGTTGAATTAATGGATTTAATCTTTCTAAGTGAAAGGACTGAATGTATTCAATTTAGTGGTGAACCAAGATAAATTCCTTGTGTTACTTTATTGTTGCACTCCTTAATTTTGCTATTGCTTCGTCTTATTTTAGATTGTCATGTGATTTTTACTTGATGAGAAAAATTAAAATAAACTAGAATTCAATTTTAGTTTTTAGTATTACACTCAAATTGCACCAAGTTCATATTTTTTTTTAAAAGAAAAATAATCGTCAAAATGTATTTCTCCACTCGCATAATTTACAATGTTGCAATATATGGATGCAAATTTGCGTTTGCAAAAAAAAATTTATCAGTAGAATATTTACCATTAGTGAGTCTAGTTACATTATTGAATTATCTTGAGTTATTATCAACAAAAGGGAAAGGGAAACATTAAAAAAAAATGATAAGAAAAGTTCAAAGTGACACCAATTACTAGTAAGGAAATAAAGGTTAAATGACCAACCTATCTCTAACCAAAAGGGGAAAATGATCAACCATCCCATACTAAAGAGCAAAATTGTAAAAACACCAAAAGCTCCTCCCTCGTGGGCTGTAAAGTCGTCCCTTCTTTATCTGTTGTAAAGAACTTTAATTTCATTCACCCACTTTATCATTAGTTCATTGTATTATAATTGCTCTTTCTTTTTATTGTTGTTATATCTTTTGTTACTATTTTTTCGCTACTATTTTCATGTTTATAAAAATTTCAAAAGTCATTTTGTTTAAATTTATGCTTATAAAAGTTTCAAATTTTAAATTTATATTCAAGTTGATGAAGATTCCAAACACTTTATTAATGTACAATCTCACGAAGAATTCAAGTTTTATGCTTTATGTTCAAGAGCAAGATTCAAAGTTCAAGTTTTTGTTAAAATTTATTATGTGATAAAGTTTCAATTTTTTTTAAACTTAAAGATTCAAACTTAATGTACAAAAGTATGTTGGGACCAAGATATGACATTACCTTTAAAAGTATTTACGTTTTAAAATTTTGGGAAATGAACTAAGAAAATAACTTAGGGATCAATGGCATTTTATGTATTTTGGTGTTGAAAATTTGAATATCGAGTTTTACTATATTTGGTTTTTTCATCCTAACTTTATGTGTATTCATCCTTTTTGAATGATTCTTGTTAGAACGTAAACTAGACTCATTTATGTATATTTTAGGCTTATGAGTTACAAAATTTAAAGGAGCATCTATTATAATATATTAAAAGAAATCCCTAACTCTATTGTTTGACATTCTAACAACAACTCAAGTTCAAAATTCTCAAGTCATCTTAAAGTTCAAAGAGAGAAAGATTTGTTTAGGTTAGATATATTTTTCTGAGTGTTCTTTTCTTAGAATATGAGAGTTATTATTATTATTAGCTTTGTTAGAAACAATACTGAAGTTCCAATCTTTTGTATTTAACCTGATAGTGGTTTAATTCTTTCTTTAATCGGGGTTGTCAGATTGTTAAGAGAAGACTTGGCTTGTAGGGGTCAAGGTGGTTAGTTGCTCAAAAATTTGGGGTTGTTAGGTTGTTTGAGAAGACTGACTTGGAGGGTCAGGTGTTTTGTAATTCAAGCTATTTGAATTAGTGGATTAAAGTCTTCTGAATGAGGGGACTAGATGTAGCCAAGTTAGTCGTGATCCACGATAAATCTATGTGTCAAATTATTTATGCATTCATTGTTTGCTATCTCTGAATCTGATTGTCTCTACTTCAAGTAAGTCACCAAAACCAAACTTATTTTTTATTTATTTATTTATAAATTATCAAAACGTTGTCAACTTTAACAAACACAATTCAACTCCCCTTCTCGTGTTTGCATCTTCAGAATTGCCTTGTATGGACAAGGTGGTTATTACCTCAAAATTTTGGGGTTGTTAGGTTGTTTGGGAAAACTGGCATGGCGGGTCACGTGCATTGTAATTAAATGTATTTGAATTAGAGGATTAAAACCATCTGAATGAGGGGACTAGTTGTAGCCAAGTTAGTGGTGAACCAGGATAAATATATGTGTCAAATTATTTATGCTTTGTGGGTAGCTTCCTATGAACCTGATTGCTGCTACTCCAAGTAAGTCACCAAAATCGAATCAGTTTTTCAATAAATTATCAAAAAGTTATCAATTTTTTCAAATACAATCCATCCCCCCTTCTCATGTTTGCAGCTTTAATTGGCATCAGATCTCGATCTTAAGATTGAGCAGTTTACAGGGATTGAGAATAGAAACCAAGGGTTCAACATGTTTGGATTATGTGAAGAAGTTGTTGAAGAAAATATCAAAAGACCACCATCGTTTGATGGAGAGCGTTTTAAGTACTGGAAGGACAGACTGAGAAGTGTTTATGTTTCACAAGATCCTAAACTTTGGGACTTGGAGGAAGATGGTTATATTGCTCCAAAGAATATTAATGGTATTGAAATCCCAAGAAAGGAGATGAATGTTGTCAAAAGAAGATGTACAAGATACATCATAAATTCAGAACATTCGTGATAAATGCAATCACCTTCTAGGAGTTTGACAAGTGTATCTATTACAGTCTTACTTTGACCTATGAAGGACGCAAGCAAGTTGACGAAGCTAAAGCAAACCTCCTAGTCAAAAAGTATGAGATGTTCAACATGGAAGAAGATGAAGACATTGAAAAAATATTTTCCAAAATCTCGTATCAAGATTAAAGGTACTTGAGAAGAGTTATACGACTACTGATTGTGTGAAGAAAATCCTTAGAAGTCTGACAAGCAAGTGGAGACCTAATATCATTGTCATTCAGGAAGAAAATGATCAAATGAAATTGAGCTTGAAGAATATGAGCCCAAGAAGAAGAACAAGACTTTAGCCTTGAAATCCAAGTAGAAATATATTCTGACTGCAACATCAGAATCAGAGGATAATGATTCAGATGATCACAGTCTGAACTTAGAGGAAGAGGATATTGCCTTCACATCCTTAAGAATTTAGAGGATGTGGCACAACAAGAGGAAATCTTTTCCGCAGAAAGATTCCAAGCAGCCCAATAGAGGAAGTTATAAAAAAAAATTGACAAGAAAAGATATGGATGCAATGAACTTGGACATATCAAGTCAGACTGTCCAAATTTGGAGAAAGGAAAACACCAGAGGAAAGAATCCAGATGCAATAAGAAGTGTTTGATCGATACAAGGAATGACTCTGATAAATCCTCTGACGATGAACAAGCATATTTGACTCTAATGGCTGATACCAACTCCACATATGGATCCAACACGGATTATGACTTCAGAAGTGAATCAATAGATGAATAATTTGAGGTATTTTCTAACTTTCTCGGTTTGATTTAATTACTGCTATGAATGATTTTTTAAATAAAAATCTAAAAATCACAAATTGTTTTTAAAACTAAAAACACTTATGAAAGAAAATGCAAACCTAAATGAAATAATTAGTATTATTGAACTTAAAACAAAAAATGCAACTTTGAAAACTGATATTGTTGAACTTAAGGTTGAATATCTAAATTTGAAAAGTAGTCATAGTTCAACATCAATTGAAAATACCACATATAACTTTGATAAGCATGAAGAAGTATTTAAAGATTTTCTTGATAATGTTATGGAAAAAGCAAATATGCTTTTATGATTTATGGAGTTTGTAGAAATGACAAAAGAGGTATGGTATTTGAAGAAACTATAGTTGAACATAAACTTATTTCTTCTGATATCTTGTGTACTATTTGCTCTAAGAAATGTCACTCCAAATTATCTTGTCTCATGTGAAATATCAGAAAAGACAAGAAATCTTTCAAGACTAACAAACTAGGACCCAACCAAATTTAGGTTCCTAAGAACAAAATTGTCCATATTGTAGATGTCTTCATCAATCAATTAAAATATCAATCATGGTACCTGGACAATGGAAACTAACGACATATGACAAGGGAAAATTCTATGTTCCAACAACTAACATTGAACAAACGAGACACAGTGACTTTTTAAGGAACGAAAAAAGGCTATATCTTTGGTCAAGGTACATTTGGTAAAGGTAGTTCCCTTCTATTAATGATGTCTTTTTTGTTAAAGGTTTTAAGCATAATTTATTAAGTACTAGCTAGTTAAGTGATAATAGTTGTGATATTATATTCAATCTAAAAATATGTTAGTTAGAAGGATTGATTTGTACTCTTCACAAGTCAGAGGTAAAACAACATTATAAGATAAATTTGTATAGTCTAGTAAAATAAGAGACTAAATGTTTAATGTCAGTAAATGAAGAAAAACTAATTTGGAAGTGTTAGGTCATGCAAACCTTTGATATGAAAGTTGAAATAATATTTGAAATTAACAAAAGTAATAGAATTGAACTTTTATAATAAGAAAAATGTCAGGGATGAGTTTCACTTCGAATCCAATATTGTTTTTAATTCGGTCCTAGTTACTAAATTCCTTTATTGAATTATTATTGAATTCTCTTCATTATTCTTACCCTAATGTCTTAGTGACAGAAACTTTAATTCCAAAGTAACCCCTAATTCCTGGGTGGATTTAAGATTAGAATTAAGTTATACGATACAAGAATTCTCGTTTTAAATTGTTGCCTTTGCAACAAATTTAATTGGGTTCATTACCTGCATCTATCTCTAGACTATAATATCATGAATTTCTCATCTCAAGCATTCGTAACATCCACTTTCGTTTCAAAATACGAATCGCAAAACATTTTAATATTGATCAAGAAATAAAAAGCATTAAGAACAGAAATAGGAAACATAATTCAATAAACTCATTCATATAACAAGAAATCAAATCAGAAAA
>JBBPBR010000003.1:60763990-60780382 GCA_037974775.1 Cicer pinnatifidum
AAAAAAAAAAAAAAAAAAAGTTTCATCTTATTTCACTCATCCCTAACAAATAGGGTTAGATACTCGTGACAAAGATAGAAAATATATAAATTAGAGAAAAATTACAAGAAATATTCATGAATTTGGTTTTGGTGTTAAAAACCACAGGACTTTGAGTTAAAAACCATCGTCTCTAAGTTTCTCTCCTATGGCACAAGTCTCGAAACTTCCTAATAGTAAAAAAAAAGACTAAAAGTGAGAAAAATGCGGTTTAATGTGTTCTTGTGCGTGTTGCACACCCCAGGTGGGGATTTACGCTTCGGGTACGTCTGGACAAAATCAAGATGTGAAAATATTGTGGAAATGTGTATTTTAGCGTTTAGCGTAGGCTTCACGTTTCAAGTGCACAACATCTTATGTTTGGCGTTTAGCGCATTTTTCTTCTCTTTTAATTTCAAACTTGGTTCTGGTGTCTTCATGAAATTTCTAGCTATGGAGCTTAGCTTTCATAAGCACATAGGTTGACTTCAATTGGACATCTACAACTTCATATATGATTGAAATATGCCACATAGGTCATTGATTTGTCATCAAAATTCAGCACTGCACTAAAACAAAAAAATGACACAAAACTACGAAAAATTCCCTACTTAATCAAGGAAAAAAGAACATAAACATTTATTAACTCAAAGAACTAGAATCAACAAGATATATCAACTAACTCCATAAATTAACTAATAAAACATGCATATGATGAAGAGTTATCACAACCCCAACAATTAATTTTATATTTAGTACAGTTATAAGCAGCTTAAACTCAATTTCTTATATCACATCAAACTCAATTCTCAAAGTTCTAGCTACTACAAAATTTTCATCATGCTCCATGGTTGCTTACAAAAAAAAACACAATTTTTAAGCTTAGCATTCATTCATCAAGTTCAACTTTCTCTTCACACAATCTCACTAAAATTTAGCTCAAGTGTTTAGAAAAAGTTATGAATTTATCACTCAAATCCTAGAACATGCATCACGCTACCATAGGCTTAAAAAAATCTAGTTAGCACTCACAATTGCAATAAACACACACTTTAGAAGGACTTTCGAGTTGTAATAGGGCTTCGGTAAGGGTATGATATTTTGATATAGTAGGCTTTACTACTAAGAGTTAGGTACACATACCTCTTTTTTTTCACATTTTCATTGTGGAGATTCTCAACTATTGACAAAAGAACCAAGAAGATGTTATTTATCAAAGTACACAAACTGGTTTTTTTTTCTTCTTCTTTGTTTCTTTTTGTTTTGATTTTTTTATTTTTGAGAACCACCACCCCAAACTTTAAAGGTTGATATCTCATGAGCAGTCTCAAACTTTAATATTAACAAATATAAGACAAAAAATTTCCTACCTAACTTCAACTAAGGTGGTGTAATTAAAGTAAGGTTTTTGGCTTGTAATGTGGCGAGTAACCAAAAGAAAATGGCAAGGCTCAAAGGGTCTAGCAAAGGATAAAATTTTCATAGGGTAGTTAGAAAGGCTCAAATGACCGAACAAAATCCCCTCAGTGTATGCATAAATTACAACTGAAGCAATTCAGAATTAGTGTAAGTTTTGAAGGGATAACACATGTATGGATAATCACACAACAAAGAATTAAAGTGTTTAGGCTCAAAAGCTCACAACTGGGATAATAAGAGAAAGTATGAATTATCTAAATGATGTCAAACATGTCAGTGCAAATTTTATTTTTTTAAAGAATGTCTAGATTTCCACAATCAAAAATAATCAACAATGTATGCATTAGTGAAAGTCGTCGAACTGACCAACAACTAAGCAAAGAAGTAGAATTTAAAACTTGAAATCAAAAAACAAATAACTTAAGATCACCTTTAAGTTGTTAAAAATTATTCATCATAGTGCACATTTACACACAAATAAAAAGAAATTAAAAAAAAATAAGATTGCAAAAATAAAAATTACATCTACCTTTCGGTTACCTCCCACGAAGTGCTTCTTTATGGTCATTAGCTTGACGCCTGAACCATTGTCAAGGTGACATATATGACATAAAGAACACATCATTTTTCTCACTAAGGAATACATATTTCAAGTGAGGTGGCAATTGCTTAAGTTCAACCAGTGGCGGCTCTTTCTTTTTCTCTATATACTTGTCTTCATTCCCTTTCAACTTCTCCCATATAAGATAGAAGTGGGGGGAGTGAGATGGTGATGCTTCTATTGCTAAAACATATTTCACTCTTGTATCTTAATTATCTTTAACAACATCTTGGGGTAGGCACAACACTCTTTCTAACGGCATAATGGGTACTTGATGATCAACTTGTTCATCGACTATCGAATTGAAAAATCTTAATTCGGTTGCACCTTTCTCTTTCGTTTGAATGTTATATGGATTTTTGAATATTGAATGTAATTGTTTCTTCATTTACCTTAAAGGTTAAGGTGTCATCCGCCACACCAATCATAGCTCTCTCTATTGCTAAGAATGGTCTCCCTAAGATTAAGGGAATATCATTGTCTTCCTCCATGTCTAGTACCACAAAATCCATTGGAAAAATAAACTTATCTACTTTGAGCAACGCATCTTCCACCATCTCATATGGGTGTTTCATTGAGCGATCTGCAAACTGTAACATCAGTTGTGTGTCTTTCACCCTTCCAATGCCTAACCATTTGTATATGGAAAAAGGCACAAGACTCAAACTATCCCCTAGATCACACATGGCTTTCTCAAAAGTTTTATCCCCAACAATGCAAGGAATAGAGAAGCTTACAGGATCCTTAGCTTAGGTGACAGCTTCCTCTGTAGAATAGCATTACATTATTCGGTAAGCATCATTATTTCACTATCGATTTTCCTTTTCTTTAACAGAATCTCCTTCGTGAACTTGGCGTAAGTCGGCATCTACTCTAGGGCTTCTGCAAAAGGAATGTTAATTTTCAATTTTTTAAAATCATCAAGAAACTTACCAAATTGTTTTTTCAGTTTCTTCCCTTCTTAATGTTTGAGGGACCAGAAGTTGAATTTCAGGCTTTGGCAGGGCCTCCTTTTTCTACACCACATGTTTTTCCTCCTTTTCAAGAGTGATACCATCCTCAAATGATATTGGAGTTACCATTTCCTCCGAGTGGGTTGGAATTGAAGCACTCCTACCCTTTTTGGCTTTAGGTAGTACTGGTTCAATTACCTTGTCACTCCTTGTTGTCACGGTATTGACATTATTTTGTGGATTCATAACTATGTCACTAGGAAAAAATTTGGACGCTCTTTGTGCTAGTTGTTATGAAATTTGACCATTTGGGTCTCAAGATTCATGATTGAAGCTGAGTGATTTTTATGGACGGCTCTTGACTCTTCACTTAAAGTGTAACATCCCGCTTTTTCGAGACATTAACTAACGAAATTTTAAACGTAAAATACATATTAGTTTTTATTTATTTATGATTATCTTAAAATCAATTAATAATATATTTAGTTATATTTTAAAAATAATGAATCAAAGTATTTACAATCACTAGAAGTAAATTTAATACGTTAAACAAAAGAAACTCTTAAAGTCAAAGCTATTGATGTTTTACTACCCAAACATAAATTCTAGTTGGTCACAAACTTTAGACTTGTGGAAAACACACCCAACAAGTCTAACCCCACAACAAAAGTATCTTTGAGCCTTCAATTGTATACTATTGTACTTCATCGCATTTCTCCTATTGGGTTGACCGTGACATTATTCACTCAAGTAACACTATATATGACGTCCTGTCAAATGAAAGGGTCATCTCCAAATAACAAACACAGAGCAAATATGCATGCATATATAGTTGTTATAACAAAAATATAAATAAATCGTACATTTCATTTCACAGTTAAAAATCACAACGCACCAAAAATATAAATCAACCAAAATGCACAATCTATTTGTTAGACTATATGTAAATGCATGATTCCGGAATATCACATCTCCCGCAAGGGCTTCGTGGGTCCTTTCAAGCAACACCACTAACTCAAAATCCCTGCAAGGATATGTGGGCTCCAACCAATTGTGGATGCACCACACAACTTTGGGCTCCAACCAATTATGGACGCACCACACAACTATGAATGCATGAATGTAGACACTTTTGTTAGAAACAATATAGATCACTCAACCAGAGCATCCAAAATCGTTCAACTTTTTCATAAACCAAAATAGGTTAGACACAAAGTAATCACCTTGAATAACCACAACATGTGAAGCACAATCATTATAACAATGTATCATATAACATACATTTTCCACAATTTGAACATGTTAAACACATCCATTATTAATATTCATTTTAAAGATAACACACAAACAAAACCAATACACAACATCACAGTACATTAATATCACATATAACTCAATTAGGAAAGCGGATGGAGTGATGCCCTTACCGTTACCAAAGTTGTTTCTAGAATTATGTTTCACAAACTTTTGTCTCACTCGTTTCACATATGCTGTTGTGCGAGCATGGTTTCTCCCTCTCTGAACGTCGTTTTGCTGATCCGACAGTTGAAAACGTAGACCTGAATATTGCAAACCTGCTATCCAAAACTCATCTCGATCCAACGGTTAACGAATGTGATGTTTTTCTGAGATTGATTTAACAAAATCAGGAATATGGTTACTCCTCTCTTTTCTCTTTTGGTGGTTGCCTTTTCTATTAAAATGGTATCTCTCTTCTTCTCTCCTAAACCGTTTTTTCTATATCGCATAATGTTTTTGAATGGAAGGCGTACATTTTGTTTTATTCATTTTTATGGGTAACGTGGTATTAAGTGGGGAAAATGGATAACATAGTATTAAGTGAGGAACATGATATTAAATGGGGAAATTATGGGTGATATTAAATGGGAAAAGTGGAGAACGTGATATTAAGTAGGGAATGTGTGATATTAAATGGGAAAAGTGGGGAATGTGATATTAAGTGGGGAATATGTGATATTAAATGGGGAAAATGGGGAATGTGTATTAAGTGACATGACATTTCAACTAAGCCATGAAACTTATTTTTAACGGTTGTCATTTGATGTTTTTATTTATTATTATTATTATTATTATTATTATTATTATTATTATTATTATTATTATTATTATTATTATTATTATTATTATTATTATTATTATTATTATATATTATTAATATTATTACCAAAAATTAAAATAATATCATCAACAATTATTTCTACTCCTAAGGTAAAAATATAAAAATAAAATAAAATGATTGGATGTTACATTCTATCTACCTTAAATAGTTTCGCCATCGAAACTGGCGCTAATGAAGAAAAAAATGCGGGTCTTACAGAAAGCACTTTTGTTCGTTGCTAACTTCTCAATAGCAATCTCTCAAACAATATTATGAGATGGAGCTTGATTTGATTGACTGCTCCTTGTTGACCTTGGAATCCATCCAGTTGATCTTTTCATGAAAAATTTGGAAGATTTCTCCAACCCGAATTATATGTACTAGAGTGGGGATTGTTCTGCTTCTTGTGGTTAACCACAAAGTTCATTTCTTTTGGTTCTTCTTTAACATCATCATTCGGTACTTCACAAGCTCTATTTTTATGTGATCCCCTACAAAAGATACAACATGTATGTTTCAATAATTTAACGAGGGTCATTTGGGGTTGTATATTTAGATATGACATCCCCTTCTTTATCTCAATGGCGATAACATCTTCTATTTGTTTAGAGAGGAGGTTCCCTTGAGTCAACCCAGCATCCATAACATTCAATTCCAGCATACCAATTTATGACCCACCAAGTCTATCATACAACATCATTTGTTAATTTGATGTCATGATCTCGATAATTTTGTGTACTTCTGATGCGATTTTGTAATTCAAAGAATCGTCTATTGTTGCATCCAAAATACAAAATTCTAGTGTTAGGCCTTAAATACAAAATATTTGCAATAGAGCAGTATCATCATCATAAGCATAATTGGGGCATCCTACTAGTAAACTCTTGAACTTCTTGTAAGTGTCACGAAGAGATTCTCCTTCTTTCTATTTGTAACTGAAAATCTCTTGCCTTTTTCTAACGAACACAGTTAGAGAAAATTATTGTTCCAAGAACTTATCTTCAAGGTCGTCCCATGTGGTGATGTTACTGGAAGGTAAAGAATTAAGCCACTCCTTAGCATCATCTTTCAATGGCAATGGAAATAGTATCAACCTCTTGCCTACTTCAGAGCAACCATCCATCTTCACTGGTTACATAGTTCAAAGAAGTATGTGAAATGTCTATTAATGTCTTCGTTATGTTTATCGGAAAAATGAATCTCCTCCAACTCTCGGTATAGAGTGGGACTTATTTCAAACTTGTTGATTGTAACCTATTGGTTATGGATGGCCAACTAAGCACGGTTTTTATCTTGATTCCCATACTCGTCGAGGGTACGTTCAAGTGGTGGCGGATCAGCCATTTCCACAAATATGAAGAAATTCCTCATATCCTCTTATTCCACTACTAATTATCTTTTCCTTTGCCTCCTTTCTCGAATCTCCTTTTGATTTGCTCTCACAGTTTTTTTAATTTCTAGATAAAAAAGAAGTTTATTTGAGGATTGGCCTCAAATACAAGGTAAGACAAATCGTGAGTAGTGAAAAGTTTCTAAAAAAATAAAAATAAAGACAAATTTTATTGCAAAGCAAAAATTTCAATTAAGTAAATAAATTATAACTCAATGGTGATATGGCAATCCCCGACAACGGCGCCAAAAACTTGATAGTGTTTCAGCAAGTGTACTGAATTGTTGTAAGTAATAATTAAAACAGTAGTACCGAGTAACAAACTAAAGGATTATGTTTTACTATTGAATTTTGTTTAATTACTAAAATTGAACAAAAAATTTCCGAATTGATTGAAATAATATTTCAAATTAACAAGCGTAATAGAATTGAACTTTTATAATAAGAAAAATGTCAGGGATGAGTTTCACTTCGAACCTTGGTTTTTAATTTGACCCTAGTTACGAAATTTTTTTATTGAATTGTTACCGAATTCTTTTCATTATTCTTATCCTAATGTCTTAGTGCTAGAAACTTTAATTCCAAAGTAATTTCTAATTCTTTAGTGGATTAAAGATTAGAATTAAGCTTTACGGTACAAGAATTATCTCTCTATATTGTTGCCTTTTGCAACAAATTTAATTGGTACGTTTCATGACATGCATTTATCCCTAGACTACAATATCATGAATTTCTCATCTCAAGCATTTGTAAAGTCCACTTCCATTTCAAAATACGAATCTTAGAACGTATTAATGTTAATCAAGCAATAAAAAAACATTAAGAACATAGATGAGAAAAATAATTCAATAAACTCATTCATATAACTAAAAATAAAATCAAAAAAATAAGGGTTTTCATCTTTTTTCACTCATCCATAATACATAGGGTTTAATTACTCATGAGAAAGATAGAAAAATAGGACGAGTGAAGAATTACAAGAAAGATTCACGAATGATTCTTGATAAAACTACTCCAATGATGTTAGAAATTGTCGTATTTGAGTATCTCTGTTATAGCACAAGTAGGGATGGGAATAGGTTGGGTCGTCTGTCACGGGCCTATGGTCTGGCCTACTTATGGTTTGATCTGACCTATTTAATAAAAAGGTTAGACACAAGCTATTTTTAAAGTCTATTAATTTAAATAGGTCAAACTCATACTTATAAAAAAAAAACCTATTACGCTTGACAAGTTGACCTATATATAATTTATTATGTATTAATATTATTTTTTTTTGTAAATACCACCTGTAGTCCCTTAACTTAATTTCAATTAACGTTTTAGTTCTTTATCTTTTTTTTTCTCCCGATTTGGTTCTTTATTTTAATAAGTGACAATTTAATCTTTTATGTTTTAAAATGTTAACAATGTTATCCTTTTTTTAACAAAAATTCATAAATTCATAAAAAATTTCAAACAAAACTCATAAATTAGTTATAATCTTTTATATAAAATAAACTTTATCAAATTTGTAGTTCAAATCTTCAAATAAACTCATTTATCATTCTTTATTTGATGTTGTTATAGATGAAAATATGAGTTTATTTAAAGATTTAAGTTATGAATTTGATGAAATTGCATTATATTGAGGATGATAATTAGTTTTATGGGTTTTGTTCGAAATTTTTGATGAATTTTTTGAAATTTTGCAAAACATAAGGATAACATTGTTGACATTTTAAAATATAAAAGATCAAATTGTCACTTAAAATTAAAATAATAGACTAAAATGAAAAGGAAAAAAAAAAGATAAAAGACTAAAACGTTAACTGAAATTAAGTTAAGGGAATACATGTGGTATTTAGCCTATTTTTTATTATTTTATTAATAATATTATTTCTTATTTTAAATTATACCAATTAAGAATCATTAAGTAATCATTCTATATCAGTAGATGTTTCATATTCGATAGCAATTCCATATTTGGTAGTCATTTCATATTCAGTAGTCGTTTAATTAGTTAATTGTTTCATATTTGTTTAATAGATAATAATGGTTGCATTTATTTAAAAAAAAATATATTATTTGAAACCAAAAATTATTTTTTAGGGTTTAAACGATTTGTTTCAGATATTTTAAAAATTATTTTGTTAGAAAAATTATTTTTTGTTTAATATATATAAATATGTACATTAATATTGGTATATGAAGAGCATCATGTGGTATGGGTAGAGAATTTAAATATTTTAATATGAGTAAAACTTTTAAATAAGTTTCTAGGTCAAGCCAGATTTTTAAAGAGGTCAAGTCAGGCCGGGAAAAAAAAAACCTATGATAGACCGTAGGTCAGACTTATGACTAAAAAATAAATCAAATGTCAGGATCAGACCCTTCAACGTCTGACCTAACCTGACCTATTCTCACCCTTAGACACAAGTCTCCAAACTTTAATAGTCAAAAAAATGATTAAAAAGTGATAAAAATGTATTTGGATGTGTTTTGTTGCGCGTCGGACGCTCAATGGGCGATATTTGCACTTCGAGCGCACTGGACAGAATCAAAATGTGGAAATGTGTCTCTGACACAGGTTTCGCGCTTCAAGCACACAATATCTTATGTATGGCGTTTAGTGCATTTTTCTCCCCCTTTGAGTCCAAATTTAGTTTTGGTGTATTCACAGAAGTTGTAGCTATGGAACTTAGCTATCATAAGCATTTGGTTTGACTCCAATTGAACATCTACAACCCCATATATGACTAAAATACTCCACATAAGTTATGTTGATTTCTCGTCAAGATTCAACAATGCACTAAAATAAAGAAACGACGCAAAACTACGAAAAAAATATTTACTTAATCAAAGAAACAAGAAAAGAAATATTTTATTAACTCATAACTAGAATCAAGATATATCAACTAACTCCTCAAATTAACTGATAATTACAAATAAATAAAACTAAAAACAGCCAAAAAAATATGCATATGATGAAGAATTATCAAGTATATATGCACATGTTAAAACTTAAATAGATGCTAAAAGAATGTAGAAGAAATTAAAAGAATTGTATGAATGAAAAGATTTTGCAAAATAAAACATTCTAGATTCGAAAGCAAGTGAATATAAAATTCAAAGATAGAAATTCAATTGCAAAGTATAAGTATTTTCCAAAATATATTGAATCAATTGACTACGAAAGATATTAAGTTAGATAATGAGTTGCAAGCGTTGTTATTATTGAATTTCTTACCTAATAATTGAAAAAATTTGTTACTACATTTATCAATTTACCTCTAAGTGGAAAGTTAAAAATATCAACAATTAAAGATAGCATGTTGAATGACGAAACTCGAAAAAAGGAACGTGATTTTATTGGTTTTTCTTCAAAATCAAAAGCATTAGTTACAAAGTCACATGAGAGAAATCAATCTAGACACTTCTATAGACGTGACAACTCCGAAAATCGTAGTAAGTCGAATACTAGAAAAGTCGTATGCTACCATTGAAGCAAATCATGTCACATAAAAAGAAATTGTAAATTTCTTAAGAGAAACCAATCACAGGAAAGAGATGAAAGACAAAGAAGAAAAATGATGAAAATACAAGAGTTGCAATTGTTAGAGTATATATGATAATTTCATAAACCTTACATGTCATGATGTGTATTTTCTAGTTGGTCATTTATCCACATGTTCAGGATGTGTATTTTATGTTAGACCATTTATCTATATAGACGAAAAAAAATATTTCATATTATTGAGATAGTTATGTATAATTTTTTCCAACAAAAACAAACTAATAAGAAATAAATTAAATCTAATTAAAATGCAAACCTGATCTTGTGTTACAAAGTAGATCAACAAACAAAAATTTATCATTTTCCCTCCAAATATAATATTGATTCCTATTTTAGAGCCATGTGAAGGATAAACGAGCACATAAATTGCATTTTCATACAAATGACCAATTTATGAAAGAAAAAGCTAAGCAATGAACACTGTTATCTTCTGCTGTGAGCACTTTCCATGCAATCGCTTGTTCGTAAGAAACATGCCGTGCCATCGTCGACATGCAGATCCCAGCTGGCAGATAAGCAAACCCCTAACACCCGTAATCACAACAAAAAAACATTTCAATTAAAAACTGTTCGAAAAAATTTATAATTAGTACAAGTTCTTCAAAGAGATTAAAAAAAAAACTGTTCAGTGAATTTTAGAATCACTTTTTTAAAGCGCTTATACATTGAGGTCATTTAATTGTGTTGTTAACTTGTGGAAATTACCAGTTGCATTAACTTGGCAAAATCTGAGCACAATGCTTTGCGGCCGGACTCGTCGAATATTTTATCCAATGTGATGTCTTGCAAAGTCACTAGAGTTGTTTCCAACATGTCAAGGCCGGCTTGATTTGCAAAGACGAACACAGGCTGAGACTGCAATACCATAAGGAAAATCACATTAATTCCGCGTTATAAAGGGTTATTGAAATTACAAACCTTCAAACTTCTTTTCTTAACAAAATGAACTATCACTGCTACTGTAAGAAGAAATGGAATTGAGATTGTACCTTCAGTGAACAACATAGAATAGCATCCGGGTGATGCCATAGCTGTTTCAGCATCAAATCACCAACAAGAGAATCTGATCTCAGTAAGTCTGTCCCCAAATAGTAACTGGTAAAAAGGAAATATAAACACATTAGACATTTTTCAAAAAAGAAATATCAACTAGAATAGCATGGTAGAAGAAAATTAAATTGTGAATATAACTTGACTGACGCAAACACTAGACGCAATATTGAAACTAACATGTTATCGTATATAATAATTTAAGAGAAAATATAAGTGATCAAATGTAATCAGAGTTATTGGTGTCGTGTCGGTGTCAAACATTAACACGTGCCGAACACCGGACATGCCTTCGATATAAAGTGTAGTAGCTGATGACAATGACTAGCATGTTCATATCAACTTTTAGAAAGAGACACTTGAGATAAATAGGTAGACTTGCCTATAACTCTGGCAGATCCAGTGAGCAAGTGTAACCGCTTCCGGAGAACCAGACGAAAGTTTTGCACCAACAGCTGGGTTTATACCAGATGGAGATATAGCCATGGCAACTCTCTGCACAGAGGAAATCACACTACGGACATATTGACGTGCCATGATTGCAACATTTTCTTGCATACTGCTGTCGAAAGGGAATTGAAAGGCAATAGTCAACACCGATCGGGTGTTTTGACTTGCCGATGAATCCACACCACCGTGAGTTGTTGCTGGGCTCATGTCAAGACCCGATGCCAAATCCAGTGTCCGATTTGAATTCACTGCATCCTTTTTATCACCCTAAAACACGAAAAATAGCACATTATAGTATTCACAAGCAAACTAGCTTAACTAACTATAACTACTTTGTCATAACCAATTTGGTCAAATTCAGTTATAACAAACACTAAAGCTTAACCAATTTTAGTTAGATGATTTGAGGCATATTTTCACATATTTGAACTCCAAAGTCATCATCACATTCATCCACTTTAGGAAAAGAGAGAATATAAAACAAGGGAACCAAACTCAACTGGTTTTGAATCCAACGGGATGATGCGGAAACCAGAAGGCACTAATGGAGCATCATCTGGGAACATTTCATCAATTGGAGCGAATATGAGCTCAGAGCAATTCCCGACAGCATTCTCATCAGTTCCACTACATATCTGCAAAAAGAATACGCATAGAACAACTTAGTACATAACTATATTGATCATATTCATTCATGCATAGGAATAATGCTCAATGATTTAACAAGAGTCAGAGGCATTACCTGTAAGAGATGAATGTCCCGAGAAACAAAAGCATCTTCTTGAGCAAGAGAGTGGCCTTCCAACCTAATAACTTCAAGCATCTGGAGTGAAGATTTAACTTCATCAGGAACATTGGTGGAATGAACAAATGTTTGTAGTGACATCACTACAAAAATTAAGATGTGTTGATCTAGCATAGCATGGGAATGCAAACATTGACATACCTCTTCGTGTTCAATTGTATGGCCGAGAGGCATGATTATTTGATTTCCGGTGAATCTTGTAGGCCTCATCCCTGGATAGGCATAGTTTCCCGCTTTCAATGACGCAGCAGAATAAGCATCAACGTTGAAATCAGCCCATTCTGAACGGTGCTCTCTTAGAAAGCGAACCAAAACTGCAGGAGGAACATTCTGCAAGCAAAGCAGTATAAATACTTGTTGTAGGTGCTAGTTACAAAAAGGGAAAGAATCAGCTACAAAACCAACACAGTTAAAATACTATGACATATAGTTCTCAAGACTCACTTGGAGCAACATAGAAGCTTTTGCACAGAGAATTCCTCCAAGGAATGTAAGTGAACTTGCAGGATTAGAAGTGCCACTCAAATTCTTTGTTGAATTAACAGCAATAATTACATCCTCAGCGCCATCACAGTTCAGTATAGACCAACCATCGTCATTGAATCCATTTACAGCGTCATTGAAGCCTCTGCAAATGTAAAACTACATCAGTTCTCAACCAAGAAAACAGAAATCTGAATCAGTTAATAGTGATGATATTGTAAAAATCGATATTCAAGAACCACACAGATATGACCTTCAAGGGAACAAATTATTTCATGTGGCTACCTGCTCAATCTTTGGCTGAATGTTCGCAAAACAGCAGGCTGCCTACCCAATCCATATGTCACTTCACCACTTGATTCCTGAGCTATTTGCCTAATATATCGAAGCGCCTGTCACAAAAGCCGCCAAATTAATACCACTTCACCATTTGTTGCAATAAATCCTACTTTATGAACTAACAATAGTGCACTTACCGCAATAGTCATTTTTTGAGCAACCACCTTTGGTGATTCGTAAAGTGGTCGTAGAACTTCTGGTACACTCCACGGCTAGAAGAAAAGAATAAGCATATGAATGTATGTAAGGAATGAAAAATATACATGATCTCATTGTTAAGTTGTCTAACCTCAAGATTTAAGTGGTCTACAATGTGGATGATTGACCCTCCACCATCACACGGTCGAATCAAGTAGCCACTAGGGAGCATATCAGCCCTTACAAACTGAGCTGCAGAAGCTGAATTAGGGCCAGTGCCAGTACCAGACAGGGATCTCTCACAAACCTACAAAATGGAATCAAACGACGCTAAATAATCTCAAAGACGGCAAATGAGGTCCAAAGTTATGCATTATACGACAAATGTACTCACCACAAGACTGCCATTGTCTAAAGTAATAGTGTATCTTAGAGTCCAGAAATCTCGGGCAGGAGCCAGCGTCGTTGGAGCATATGTCTGTAGCAAATTTGAAGGTTATTCACTCACAGGTATGAATAAATTGACACGAGATGTTAAATTTTATATTTGAAGCTCACCTGTGTGTAAACAAGCTCAATGGTTCCTCCATTTCCAGCAGAAAACATTGTGAAAACTTCTAGGTTCCGACACTCACGAAACCAAGACAAACGATCTTTAAGGATCTCTGCAATCTGTCAAAAAAATTGGATTCAGAAATTCAAACAGTTTGAAAAACTCAACTTGCATGATAACGAATGAGATCAAAATTGCAAACCACAACATCACATTGGAAGTAAAATTTACCTTTGTAGGTTCTAAACTAACAAGACCGCAAGCTCGAGCTGCCACTCCACTACAACTTTGTGAAATAGCAAAGATCCCAACCGAATCCGGACCAGGCTGGCAAAGAGAGAAAAAGAATCAATAATAGAAGTTACTTTAGTAGAAAAAACTTAGCTATCATATTCGAATCAGCATAGTATCATAATGAAATTCACAATAATCATCTCCTAAGAGCCATGACCCTTAATTTCATTACTTAATTTATAGCAATGAATACTAATAAGAGACCTTCATCCCAGGCATCTGGACCCAATCAACAGCAGTTCCTGTAGCCTTTGAAAGGAACTCTGTCAAGGTCTCCTCCGCAATTGATAGGAGTCTGCAAAGGATTATACAATAGAGGAATTAGTATCTGCAGTTGCGCAAGAATACCTTAGTTTACAAAATAAAATAAAAAAGACTAAAAGTTCATTTCATGAGCCCCTAAATTACCCAGCAGGATTATTAGCATCTCTCTTTGAATTCTGAGGAGTAGTAACCACCGAATCACAACTTGCATCAGTAGTTGCTGCTGATGGCTGCAAAGATCAAAACCACCAAATAAACTTTACTTATTTTCATTGCATGATAACATAGAAAATACAATATCCATTATCACCTATGTAGCACTGACACATATACTAGATACAACACTAATAATAACTTAAAGTAATTGAATATAACCTCGTATGTCGGTGTCTCATACTAAGACATGTTGGACACAAGACATGTCCTCACTACATAGATTATAACATTAGACATGTTCCTCACACACTTACAGTATGCAGTTGTTGCCTCATAAACCCATTCTCACACACAAGCTGTGAAACTTGTTTCTGCAACCGATCATTTTCCTCCATCAACAACTTGTTCATTGCTGAAAGTTTCCTGTTCACAGTTTGAAGTCTTGAAGCCTCTTTTCTCTGCTTCTCTCTACACCTACACAAAATTCAAAAGAAAATAAAAATACATCTAAGTTATGATTAGACACAAACTAGTATAAACCAAAAGACTGGAAGGACAGTTTTTAAAAGGGGTACCTTCGATTCTGAAACCAAACCTTGATTTGTTTTGGTTCAATGTTGGAAAGAATAGGACACTCACGAATCAATTGTTGTCTTCTCATGGAACTAGGCTTAGGACACTCAGAATAAACCCTTTCCAAAGCTTCAACTTGTTCAGAAGTGTACCTCACATATTTCCCAGAATCAAGATGTTTATCAATGCTTCCACCACTACTACTACTTTCTCTATGCTGAGCCACAGCCATAGCCATAGCCATGCTTTTCTTCTCACAAAACAAAACACAAACAAACTTCAAGGAAGAAGAAAATTGTTGGTGCTAGTAATTAAAGCTCGTAACTTTGCATGAGAAATGGAAGAGTTTGATAAAAAAGAACAAGTTTTTGGAAATGATGGGTAAGTCTTGAATATGAAAAAGTGTTGTTTTTTTTAGAAACAACCTTCACCTTCTACTGTTCCTTCTTTTTTCACTCCAACTTTCAACACTAACAAAACCATCACCCTATGAACCAAAGTTGTTGTTTTAAAGATGAGTTGAATCCTTAAAAAAAATGAAAGTGAAGTTGAACCCTAAGAAGCATGTTGGTGATAGATAGAAAGATAGAGAAGGGAAGAGAGAGTGAAGAAAGAAGGAATAAAGGGAGAAGTTGAAGAAGAGAACACGGATATCGAGAAACATGGCATGGGACTGTGTTTTTTTCTTTGTTTATAAATAAATTTAATTATAAATTAAATAAGAAAATAGTTTCGGCGCATTTACGTCCTTGTCCTTGTCCTTGTGATTGTCTTCTTTGTTCCTTCCTATTCAATTCACCTCTTCTAGCCCCACATTTCACCAACTCTTTTACCCACATTTTAGCAATTTTTCCATACAATCATTTAGACACACTATTTAATCACACACATAAATATATTATTTTTTAATTATTTTAAAATTATATATTATTCCTATCTTTCTTCATCTTTTCTATGTGCACAGCATTCAAATTCTCCTAACTATACAAAATTTATTCCCCCATTCTTCATTCTTCTTGAACCAACCCCTACATTTTTACACACTTTTCTAATCAATTTTTATATTACATACTCTATCTGGGCAATAGACTCAAATACTATTAGTTATTACAATAGTATAAATTTTTAAGGAGTTTCCATGGTGTATTAATAAATTGATTAGTTTTTGTATATTTATTTTTTAATTAATATATTAATAATTATTTTTAAAAATTAAATCACTATTTGTTAA
>JBBPBR010000003.1:60793591-60807262 GCA_037974775.1 Cicer pinnatifidum
AATTGAAATTAATATTTTATTAATATTACTGATATTAAAATGAGAATAATTATAAAATATTAGTTACAAATATATTTTTAAAATTATTCACATATAAATCTTTGTTAATAAAGAATTAGTTGAAACTAATGTGTTTTTAACGGCGTCAACATAAAAATAAAAAAATTTATAACATATTAATTATATTTCAGGTTGTTTGTTTAAAAAAGTTGATGAAAAAATTGATGAAATATATAATCATACATGTGATAAATGTTTGTTATTATCAATTAGCCATATAGCAATGGTTATACCCCGATAGTGTGAAGTAATTATAGACTTTCGGTTAATAATGACCAATCACTTTGCCATCTATGCTTATATCGTAACCTTTTAAAAAACAATCTTGCTCAATTTCAATTGGACTTCAGGGTAAAACTAGTTTACGTGTGTTTCTTTTCTTTTTAGTCAATTTTTTTTTATATCATTTTAAAAAAAATGATAATAATTTTTAAACAATAATTATCATTTATTATAAAACCTGTACATAGGAGTAAAACAATTTTGTTTTATTATGTAGAGACTAAAATCAAATTTTTTACATTTTGCATAGACTAAAACAATTTTATTTTATTTTGTAGGAGTTAAAACCAAATTTCTTGAATTTTGCAGGGGATAAATTTAAAGTAATTAATTTCTCAACCGTTAAAAAATTAACTATGTTAAATATTATGGACTAAAACAAATACGTTTGCATTTTGCAGTTATTTAAACAAAAAATATTATTTTACATAGACTTCAATCAAATTTCTTTTATTTTACATAAATTCATTGCATATTTAAACCTTTTATATTTTATCAAACAATTTAATTGCACATATGATTTATTTATGTTTAAATTTTTTTCTTGTATTCCATTATTTTATCATACTCACAAAATTAATTATAATATAATATTTTAGTCCATGAAGTGAGCATACTTGTTGTAATTTTTGGGCATGTCATATTTTTGTCACAAAAGTAGTGATCTGATATGTTTTTAAAGTATATGACATTAAACGCGATGATGTAATCAAACTCAAGTAGACTTATATTTATCCACTATATCAAACATTAGAATAATATATTTGAATAAAAACAAAAACAAAAACAAGTTGTGAAATTAAAAATAAATTTGGCAAATGCTAACAAGTGTCCTAAGGTGTCTATTCTTGCAACATTTGAAAGGTCTCTTGGAAATTATATTTTCAATTCAAAACTTCCATTTCTGATTTCTTAATATATGTACTTAGAGCATTTATTAGCAAAATAGTTTTATATACGATAAAATTAGGGTGAGTTTTACGATAAACCACATTTCATAAGTGGTATATCATGGACGGTATTTAAAAATTATTAGAAATTTTAACGATATTCGACGATATTTTTTAAAAGTAATAGTCCAAGAATCCTATTCGTCTTTATGCATAAGACAATGACTTGATTAATGTCGATTCTATACAAAATACATATTTGTTTTCTTTATTGTATCATTATAATTTAAGTCACACTTTTAGTCATGGAAATGAAAATAGCCGTTAATATTTATTTAAACAAAATGACATATGAAGTTATTTTCAACTACTAATCTATATTAGAATACGCCTAAACCTTAATTCACAAATCTCCATAAAATGATAGATGAATCTCCATGTTGTGTAACAAAAAAGGACAAATTAGTGTGACAAAAAAGGACAAATTAACATTGCATCTATCTACTTTAGGATTAAATATGTTGTTAGCTGTTATCAAAACTAAAAATATATATAACTTTTTATTTTATATTGAAAAATATCTCCAAAAATCCTTTTGCGATTTGTGATCTCTCATTCTAGAGTTCATTCATCTTAATACAAGAAATATATAGATTTAAATCTTACTCAAGAATCAAATTCTCTTTCTTCTTTTATTTAAATATCAAAGACCAATTGATCAATTTCTCTTACATATAAATTATCACTTAGTAAATGCACGATACAACTCAACAAAGATAATTTGATCTTATCTTTTTTAAGAAAATTTGATGTTATGATGAGTAAACATAAGAACTAATGTCTTCTAGTTTAAATTTCTGGAAGACAAAAAATAAAGTTATTTTTTTATATTAAAGATCAGCTTAGATCAAATATTTTTTTTTTCTTCAAATAGTTTAATAGTTATATTCACAAATTTTAAATGTGGAAAAATGATAAATCTCAAATTATGAATTTGAACTTTGTATATTAATATTTTTATAATTATCAATTTAATTGTATTTATCGAAAAAATCAAAAGTTTTCTAACCACATCAAAATAGATGATAAATTTAAAATAAATATCGAATATTGTTGTTTTTGAGTTTCGAAAATTGTTTCAAAATTAATTTATGTTACTGAAGATATTATTGGATTGAGTTCCGATTTAGGCCGCTCTCTTTAAGATGTTTCGCAGCATTGTCCAAATTGTGCAAGACAAACTATCAACACTAAGCCCCTAGGATTAAACAACTCAGATTAACTATATCATAATTCTACTATACCGTAGAAATCCGTTCTAGAATAGAACCCTCAATATGTCAGTCTCATGGTTGCCACTTATAATATGGTACTACAACTACTCATAAATCAAAAAGAATACAAAACAAAAAACTGCTATAGAAGAACACGACACAAAAACCTCTCTAAAAGACTATGACACAAAAATCGCTCTAAAAGACTATGGCATAAAAACCACTAATAGTGGTATTAGGACCACTAAAAATCGACGGAACTACGACATAAAACCGCTCTTAAATGATGGTGGTACTTGAACCACTCAAAAATCGACGGTATAACAACCGCTCTAAAAATCAAAGAGACTACGTCATAACAACATCTCTAAAAACCGAAGTGACTCAGAAATAAGTCAAGCAGAATAGAAAAGGGAGAAAAAGAATGTTGGGAAACTCATCCAACTTTGATGTAGTTTTCACAATAGTTTGAAACTCATTATATAATGATGGAAATAAACCCACATATGTTTTCTATCCAATATGAGACTTTAATATTTATAGAGTTGAAAATTACTCAATATATGATATTTGTCTAATGTAGAACTTCAATAATTTTTAAATTTACACACTAATATACTCTTGTTGAGATAAAATCTCTCTCAAATTGTTTTAATGATATCAAAAGTATTTAAAATATTATGATTGTGGTTCATGACTAATATGTACTTTTGAGTGGGTTCATATAAGAAAACATGTTATTCATCATTAAGATAAAAAGGAGAAAAATATGATTCAATAAATCAAGCATTCAAATCTGGAGGATAGACATACAAGAGGATGAACCATCAAAGTTGCAAAATATTCATCCTCACTGAAACGATGATTTTTATTTATAAAGAGAAGATAAATCAGTATCAAAGAGTGAATAAATAAAGCAATTTAAACAAAGAAGACATATGTCAGATTTTACATGTACGAGGTTAGAGGATGGATATATAGTCCACATCACCCTCAGATGTTGAAAACGACCTAAAAAAGAAAAGGACAACTCATGTCCAAGTTCCTAGGAGTTTTGAACCTCCAGTACGAGGATGGACTGAATCAGTCCAAGGACAGATGGATGACAATTCTGTAATTATGACAAATGACCTTGGACTTTTTGATTAAAGTCTCCAATGGTCATAAAGTGTTTGACACATGAAAATAATATCAGAAAATCTCTATAAAAGGTAGGGAGCTCTTCATTATCAACACACAACAACATTGCATAAAAAGAACAAGATTCTTTAAAATTATCAAGAGCAATTTTCATCCTCTCTTTATACTTTATATAGTCTTACACTAGATCTTTGAAATATCTTTTTATAAAGTATTTAAATAAAGGGAAACATCGTACTCGTATCACTTTGTAATTTCCACGTGAGTTAAGAAACAAGGTTGTAAGCTTAGTGAGGCTAAAAAATACACAAAGTGTAACCAACCTCTCTGAAGTTTGATCATTAGTAAAAACTCACAAGTGTGTGAGAATTAGACGGACCCTTCATTGGATGAACTAATATAAAAGTTGTGTGTTTCATCCTCTATATTTTCTTTTTCATTTATTATGTTCAAATCTAAAGACTTAAATTCATTTCCTCACATTCTCGTCCTCTCAAAGAGGATAGTGATTCACGTGAATTTTTTTTTAAACAATATTCCTATTCAACCCCCCATCTCCCTTTTAGTGATATTTTAGCTACAACAACTCTATGTTCCAACAATTTAAGAAAACCAAATCCCTTTATCTCTTTGAATAATAATTCATCTACCTTCCACAATAGGTTATTTTACATCTATATTGTCTTTTTTATTTAAAACTCTTTATTGTACCATACATTGAAATTTACATATCAAAATGTCTTAACTTTTTTTATCTTTAGTAGGTCGCTTCTTCGTCCTACGACCACTTTTTACTTGGGGTCGCATCCCAGAGGTAACCATCTATAACCTTTTAAATTTTTTATTTATTTTTTGTTTTAACAAATGAATAATTTTTAATTTAATAAATAAATAATAATAAAATAGTTAAAACAAACAAATTATATTAATAAAATCAAACAAAAATAAAACATCAAAGTTAATGTAGTTGGGTAGATGTGTTATAATAAATAATGTGTTGTATTATTTTAACCACTACCTTCTATTTTGTAGATAAATTAACAAGTTAATTCTATTTTGTTAACAACTCCCTCCTATTTTTTCTTCTAATATAATAAATAATAATAATAATAATAAATTATATTAATAAAATCAAATAAAATACATTAAATTAAAGAGAGAGAGAGAAAATACATCAAACTGGTGCTAACACATCTATTCACGTAATGTGTTTTATTTTATTTTATTAATATAATTTACTTTATTATTATCATTATTATTATTATTTATTTTTGTTAATTTTTATTTATTAGATCTGGAGTAAGAATAGGAGGGGGTCATTCATAAAATAGAATTAAAATAATATAATACGTTATTTGTTTTGGTACATCTACTCAACCACATTAATTTTGATATATTTTTTTTATTAAATATATTTTATTTGATTTTATTAATATAATTATTTTTAATATTTTTTATTTATTAAATTAGAAATTATTTCTTTTGTTAAAACAAAAAATTAAAAAGTTATAGATGATCACATCACGAGGATGATAACTCCTATAACAAAAATAAAATTATCCTCTAAATGTAGTAAGAATGCGATCTCCTAAAACATTAAAAAAAAATTAGTATATAAATTTGAAGGTAAAGTACAATGAAAAGTTTTAAATAAAAAAGGATGTAGATGTAAAATAACCTCCAAAATTATACAAGTATCATCAACATGATGAAAATGACTTGACAGAAGGTAATTCATTAATTAATTCACACGGTTTAATGTGATTTCACATTTGAACTAGTCTAAGAGTGCGTGTTTCAACCCAATGAAATAAAATGGAAGTGAGTGCTCTCACCAAAAGATATAACAGTGGTACAATACCAAAAATGTCTACTATTTATTTTACCAAAAATGTCTGCTATTTATTTTATAGAGCTAACGCTCATTATCTTCCCTTGGATTTTAACAACAACGGGTTGAATAAAAAAAAATAAATCAAATTTCAACTATGATGCTTTTAATTGAACTACCGGTCAAGCTGATGCCACAACACCGTGAAAATTGAAAAATTATGTAACAAAGTCTGCATACGTAGGACTACGATTTTAATTCAAAAGCATAAGATAAATATACTAACGCGTCTATTTTGTGGCTCAAATGGGACTGTATGATTGAACAAAAATAAAATATGATATTCAACGGAGTGATAAAATATTATTCAAATGTTTGATGTGCACCAATTAGTTCACAATAGCACACAATATTATGTTATCTAAACCAATATTTGAAGCCTGTGGAAGATGTTAGAACTTAAAATTGATTTAGTTGGTAATGATTCAATTCATATCTCACACAAAGACTTGAGTTTGAATTTCGTTGTCGATGTGAGATATCTACCTCACATATAAATGCCTCAAGCAATATTGTGAAAAGCTTATAAAATTGAGTTTTATATGGATAAATTAAGTTTAATATTAAAATATAATATGGTACTAGAGTCCAACAATTAATGTCACTAAATATATTATTCATACAATCAACAAGCTAATATTGTTAGACATGTGGGTGATTTTTAAGTTTCATAGATCTAGTAGGTTTAAAAACAGTCAATCACATCTAACGTTAGAAATATAACATTCTATACAATCTGGAGCAATATTTCTGGAAAAGTTAATATCCAACCTGTAAATCAAGTTCAAAGAGTGAATATAATACCTGTGAATAAGGGTATTTTGAAGTGTATATTTGGTAAGCCACCGTGATTTTAAAAAATTCACAATGATACCAAACATACACTAAATCGCATCATGTCTTCGAATGAACACATGCAAAAAAACCACAAAATTTGTACTGTAAAGAATATCTTGAAGTACATTTCCTGACAAATTATCCCCCGTCAGAAAGTGCAGTTCTAAAAATGTGGTAATTTAGAAATGTATGAAGGGCGAAAATATATAATTGGGCTGGGCTGCTAAATTCCTTTTAATTATTTTCCATCAGTTCCTAAGTGATGATTTTACCAAAAAAAGAAAACTTCTAAGTAATGCAAGAATCCCACAAATTCACTGAACAGGTATACTAAGATATCACCAACATAACATAATATCAAAAATATGAGCAAATTATGTGCTAAACTGCTCTTCAATTTCTCACATATATTCATTTCACTGCTTATGCTAACCTTCATCACACCAACTATTTCATCACTCATTATAAGAGATCAGAAAAACAAACTCTAGATTGATTCTCAATCAAATTTTCAGCTGCTCCAAGCTCTTCATTGTCTCAGATTCTGCTTGAATGTGCTCAGTTTTATCTTTCTCATTAGGAGCACCAGTGGTTGGCACTGAATCATCTTTGCTGATGGCAATAGGTTCGTCTTTTCGAAATGGTGGAGCAGTATCAACTACTGGTGCTGAATCATCTTTGCCGTTGGGTACAAGATCATCTTTTTGAACAGGTGGAGTGGAATATACAGCTGATGCTGGATCTTCTTTGCTGATGGAAACAGGTTCTTCAACTCGAATGGGTGGAGCAGCGTATAGTGCTGGATCGACTTTGCTGATTGGAACAGGTTCATCTAGTCGAACTGGTGGAGCAGCATTTACTGGAACTGCTTGCCGAATATTGATTGGAGAAGCAACATGTACAGGAGGAGGCCGCATTATTTGAGGGGACACGGCAGCCGGTGGCGGGGAGAATACAGGTATTGCAGTCCTAATAGTCACTGGAGGTGCAATTCCCTGGCAAGGTGAACGCATATGTCGAATGGGAACATAAGGTGCTGCTCCTGCTGCAGGGAATTTTGGGCGACGGGTCCATCGGCTTTCAGGTGTAGAAGAAAATGGTGGCATAATGGAATTGTCACTGCTGGACGCTACCGTTGCGGTGTGCCTGCTTCGATGTGCTGTCCTTTGGCAAATCAGGGGAAGTATTTTTGATGTTGCTGGACGAGGTTGAGGACTGGTTGGTCTCGGATTTTGAAATTGAAACTTCATTGGAAATGGAATCGGAGCATTTGGATTTGACATTGCCATTTTTTCTTTCAGACGGTAGTTCAGTAAGGCCCGCGCTATGGTGATCTGTTCTAGTTCATCATTGTTCTCCGGTTCGGTTGATGAGCTTGCAGTTTCTTTCGCCACTGTTAATGAAGAAAACTTTTGTCAATTTACATTTAACCACAAATTTACATTTAATCGTAATCAAAATTATTGCTGAATGGAGTAACAAATAACAATCGAGTAACAAATTTGGGTGCCGGTCCATCTAATCTTTTCACCCAAATATGAAAACTATAGTCACACACACACACATTGAAAGAGCTTTGAGAAAGATGGGCAAGAGCTATGACAAAGAGGAGGTAGCCGTGAAAAACAATGGGTTGGGCAGGAAGATGATTGGATTGCAGGGTGGTAGTTGGAAACCAATCAGAAGAACACTGCAGCTAACAGAGGGTGAGGATTGAAGTAATTTTTTATGGATGAAGAGACTCCAGTCCCTAAATCTATTGTCGCTGCTCAGTGCAGTGGCTGATTTTTCTGTACAGGGGCAACATCTCAGCTGTGATACGGAACGGACGAATCAAAAGCATGATGCAACAAACAATTTAAAACGATCAGAAGCTGCTCCATTTGGCATTGCTCCTCTAGTGGCATGATTTGCTGCTATCAAACCACTATGCTTAAAACACACAGATAAAAAGAAGAGTAAAAAAGAAGTTTATAATCTCATAAAGACAGGCACAACTATCTGGCCCATAATAGTATGCACTCCCTTCAGTCTCATACAAGTCAGAGAAAAGTCAAAGAAAGTAGATGAATTTGGTCCAAAAATACATCCACTTTTGTTGACTAAGTTTTGCTTATATTTGAGACAGGAGCGGAGGGAGTGTTTGAAGGAAATCACTTGAGAACTGAGACCAAAATAATAAGTTAAAGATTATATTGGCCCTTAGATTAGTTAGATGAGGAAATGTGTGAGTATATTCTGATCTAATTCACTTGCCACATGTCACATAAGAATGACAGAAATAAGGGAAACGGAACAAGGCAGGGACGCTGGGTATTGCTAGGGTTTTAAAAACCAGTATGCAAGATCTGTGACCGCAATTGTGACCACAACATCGTGGTTTGTGAGCTCTCTAGACGGCAACACATCTGCGATTGAGACTGCATCGACCACATTTGACCTAGATTCTCCACAATATCAAGGGCCACAACCACAATTCAAACATTGGATATAGCCAATTTTCCATTTTATGGTCTATTTTGATGCTATATTCATGAAACAATTGATGTAAAGTTTCGATATTTTTATTCAATGAAGAAAACCTTTTATACAAAAGCTACTTAGCCACTTACATTGCTTTAGAGACGACCAAGCTGCCATAGCTGCATTTTTCTCTGCTTGTTTCTTATTCTTTGCAGGTTCACCAGTAAACGTAATTCCAGCTAATTCTACCGTCCCGGTAAAAACAGGTAGATGTCCTAGCCCTGACCTGAAAGTTGTATACTGCGGCAGTGGAGCCCCTACCCTTTGTGCAATTTCTTGTAAGAGATTCTTGTACACTCCCGTCTCATCCTACAATTTTGTAAGTAATAGTTATATAAACAGTAAAATTATCAACAACAATTATTAAGACACACCATGCGATGTAAATATAAACAATTTGAACACCAATGTGATAAGAATAGATATTTTGAAGAAAATGTTCAAAGAATAAAATATGCATAAATTGTCAACATAGGAAAAAATGGAACCTATACTACATGGTGGGGGGAACTGGGGATCCTACAAATTGCACTTTAAAAGACAAGGATTAGGCCAAAATCTATTTTATATTTCAATTTTTTTTGTACAAATAGATAAATTTCTTGCCTAATTAGTGAATGAAACAAATTAAGTTTACAACTATTATCTCTTTTTCTTTTGCACAATCAAAATGACAGACACAACAAAAAAAATGCAATGGAAAGTTCAATCCCCTTTTAAGAAACAAATCTTTGTGTATGTTCAATTGACGGTAAGTTTGCCAGAATCACACTGTCCTACCGTGACTTTGACAAAAGCTACGGTTCAGAGGTTCAACATAATCACATTGACACCGTGATTATGTGAAACTCACGGTGAATCAAAACAACCACTTAAACTCTCACTGCTCAGGAACTATGAATTATTTACTTATTACCAATTTTACCCTTTTCAAAACAAAACAGTATTAAAAGAAAAGAAAACAGCATTTGACACTAACAAATCAGCTGAAACATATTCCATAAATAAACCATAGATGAAATAAAGGGAAAGGGCATTTGTGTAATTCCAGAAAACAAAAACAAAAAAGAAAGAAAAAAGCTTGTGGAAGCAGAAGCACCGACAGAAGAAAAACAACTCACAAGGATTTTTGCGGCGAGGGAATGAGAAGGGCCACGGTGTGAGAGTGAATTGAGTGCCACCTCAGCAGCAGAATGTTCCGCTTGTCGAAGTGTATTGCAATACTGAGGACATTCGAAGATCTCGCCGTTAAAGTTAACCGTCGCTTTGAACCTCGGCGCGTGATCGGGACCTTCCCGAATGCACGTGTACGAAGGTAGGTTGAAGCAGCTTCTTTGTGCCAGCTCTTGAAGCTGGTTCTTGTACATTTTCTTCTTCTTCTTCTTTCTCTCTCTATCTTAACTCAACCTCACTTTCTCTCTCTAGAAAGTGGGGCTAAACGGTGAATGTTACACCCACTTCAGATCCGATCCGTTTCAAGTTCCGGGTCGGTTGAAAGGTTTAAACTTTACTTCCTTAGTCGGAGAATTAGCTCCGGCGAAGTCATGGGTGTTGAGACTTTTAGGGGTTTAGAGAAATTTGAAAGAAACAAAGACAAGAAAGAGAAGAAAAAAGAAGAAGAAGATGAGTTTGAGAGTAAAAAGGAAGAAATGAGCATTACCAATGTTTTAATTTTGATTTCATTTAATATAATATTATTATGTTTTTTATACTCTCTAGTGTTTAATGTTAGTTAATAAAAATTGAAATATTTATTTAAAATTTAAATTAAATAGATTATTTTTGGTTGATTTACTTTTTTATATTTAAGACCGTGTAAATATTATATTATATGTTAGTATTGAAAAATGAGAAACTTATTTATTGCTTTGTTGGTGATAGTCAACCGAAACGTTTGAGTTGCATGGATGTGATCTTCTCTTTAGATTTTCTAATGTTTTATTTCGTTGGAATCTGTTTTTTTTTTCTTTTTTTATATGTACGAACTGTTACTTGCAACTTGCCAGTAATTTTTCTCAGTTTTATCTTTTTAGTGTTTTTTTTTTCTCATGTAATCACTTCGCTTTATAATTATTATTATATTTGTAATAAAAGTATTCTAAAATAATTTTTATTTTTAATACAATTTTAATTTCTTTTTAACAATTTTATTTTTAGTTAATATTATTTTTAATATATATTACTTTCAATTTATTATCTTTGATTTTATCTTTATAATAACTAAAATTAATTAATAATTTATAAGAATAATTTAATAAAATTATTTTTTTTAATTTATATAAAATAGTGAAATGTCAAATTATTTTAGAATCAAAGGAATAATAATTGAAAAGAAAAAGTTTATTTTCTTCTTCTTTTGTGTGTTTGATGGGATGCAATAATGCATAGTTTGATGCTGAGAGACAATTAATGAACGGCGCAATTGAAATGAATAGCGTGTTTTAGGCCTTCTTGAGTGGTTACTACCTAGCACCCAAGGTCCTGGTTTTTTCTTGATTCACTTTAATATGGTTAATTAATTTGTGGCTTAAATGGAGTACTTTTTTGTTCACTTTTAAATTTAAGGTGATTTTAATAAATGTCCTTGTTAATAAATAAAAATAATAATTTTATTTTAAATATATAATTTTAATACATTTTAAAGAAAAAAAAATTATATGAAAAAAGTTAACATGTACATCAAGAGCACATTTTTAATGATTTAAATGTAAAAACTTTACTTTAGAATTTGTATTTTTAATTCTTTAAAAATTAATAAAAATTGTGTTTTCAATAATTAAAAAATTTACTTTTAATATCATAAACATATACTTTTAGATTATATATAAGTTTGACCCTTTTTATTTAAATAATTAACAAATACTCAATGACACTTTAAAATTTCCTTTAAACTTATTATATTTAGATATAAGTTGGATTTTTTAGTGTAGGTTTGGATGGATGACAAAATTACCAAAATCACTGTAGCACTTTAATTTTATAGAAATTTAATATATATTTTGTATTAGATTAGATTTGTCATATTCACACTAGCGTAGTGTGATTCTAACTAATTCATTGTGATGTTAAATATGTACTTAGAGATTGTATCTAGCTTTGCTTTGTGCATCTCAAGGTACTTCTTAGGTGAAAATCTATATATTATAAATAATAATTTGTAAAGAACTTATTTTCAATTAGATTTGGTCGTAATTTTAAACAAAACTTTAAAGAATAATTTTTACATAAATTAAAATGACTCGTCGTTATTTAGATATTAGAAAATTTATTTTATTTTTTAAATAAAAAAATTAAAAAATATTTTTTAAAAAATTACAATGTTACAATCATTACAAAATATTTTTAAAATTAAAATCTTAAATACTAAAATATAAAACTTAGTTCTCTAATATACATCCCTCCAAAACCCTAAATCAAAACATAGAGTTTTCATTTTTAAAGGGTTGTTGTGGTCCATTAACTTAATAAAATCAATCCAAGTTAGTCATTCTATTAGTTAGACATTAACATTATAACTTTTTTGCTTATGTGGTATAGACGGGGACAAAAATACAAAATTTAAAAGGCACATATTTAATCGTTGGATGGATGAAGGGGAGGGTGATGGGGACGTTAACAGGTGGTGGTGGAGAAGTTGGGGATAGATGATGACACATCATATATTCTAAATAATGAAAAATATGTCAAATTAAAAGTGTATTGTACCACATTAGATAAAGTTAGGGCCAATCCATATAACATGAGACCTAAATAATAAATTTGCTGTGATAAATAAATTTTCTTAAAGTTGTATTATATTTTACAAACGAATACTTAAATGTGAATTATATTGCAAGTTCAAAAGATATTTTTAACGAATGGACAACCTAATTAAATAAGTAAATAATTAACTCGAATAATAGACAAGTTGACGAAAATGCAGAGATGATATAAATTTCTATTTGCATTTCTTTTACAAAATTAATCAAATTATTCACACACAAAAAAGTGCAATGGTCCAACAACATAATGCAAAAGTAACATTACAAAAGTAGCTAGCAACTTTAAGATCAATATGTTTACAAAAAATAACCTATCATCAACAATATAACAAATGAACTATTTGCGGGGAGGCTTAAAGCTAGCGGCGAAGGGTATTTGAATAGCTTTAATAAATGTTTTTTTTTTCTTCCCTTTTTTAATAAATTGGTATACTTTTATATTTAATTATCTTACTATATATATATATATATATATATTTCAAGTCTATTTAATAAAAATAGTAAAAATGTGTAAGTTAAAAAACTTATTATTTGATTGATGATAGTTTATTCGTTTTGTTTACACTTCTAGTCGGTACGTATTGTAATTGAAAAGAGAATTTTGTTAATATTAAAAATTATCAAGATAAAATTTTAAAATAAAATAGACTATGAATTCTTTGTAAAAATAACTATATTGCTTACCATGAAAAAGTATTGTTAATCCGTTTAATAAATCAATTATAGGTCAATTTAATTTAAAGAAGTACAGTTAAATCAAACTTTTAAACAATATAAAGTTAATTTAATTTAATTTAAAGTGTAGTTTGATTTTATTTAATTTATATTACTTTAATTTATATTTTATATAAATAAAATTATTGTAATTTTTTGCTTATTAATAAAGTTAAATATATTAATTTAAAAAAAAAGTTATTTTAGTTTAATTTTCTCATATAAATCTTGATAACGTGATAAAGTCAACACTAATAGTGTTCATATTGACCAAAGGAACAAACTTGTGTTTGCAACTT
>JBBPBR010000003.1:60815250-60858570 GCA_037974775.1 Cicer pinnatifidum
TTTAGTTCAACTCGTCCGTATTTTGTAATTATTTGTAAAAAAAATTGTGTTTACGTTACAAATTTACAATTTAAAGTTCTAATACATAATAAAATATTATATTTAATTTATCAGTTAAATTTTTAAAAATTTGACATCCTAAAGTATTTGTTCAAATTCAGTCAAGTATATCGATTTTGGAATACTTATTAAACATGTGAAAATAGAAATTTTCCATTAAAAAGTGTATTGAAAATTATATATTCAACTTTTGAAATATCAAAATTTATTCTTTTCAATATAAATTTTGTATTTTTTAATCATTAACAATTTTGCTCTAGCAGTTATTGTATGAGTACGATGTCTAATGACATTCTAAAATATAATTTTGCCTAAAAAATATATATATAAATTCAAGATAAATTTATTTTGAGCTTTTAATTGGTGTTATTTTTGCATTGATTAATACTCGAAGACAATGTAGTCTTGCAATAACTATTAGGTAGATTCTCTATCACAGTTTCGTCAAAACAACACGTGGACGGTTGAACTTGAACCGGAACTCATTGATAAAGCTAGAAAGTAGATGTTTTGTAGTCCATTTATTTTACAAGAGATATTCTTAAAAGTTTTTATATATTAAGAAATACAATAATTAAAATAAATAAATAAAAAATTATTTTATCAAATTATTTATTTAACTATTTTTACTATTATTAATACAAATATAAAGTATAATAAAATAACATTTTAAAAGTTGTTTATATAATAATTATTGAATAATAATATAAAAAACAAATTCAAATTATATTAAAAATGAGACATACCGAGAACAATTTATTAAGTAGATGTATTCGCGGTTTATTTTTTTTCTTTCTATCATTGTTTTTTTATTTCCTGAATTCTTTATAATGATTTCACTTTTATAGGATATAAAATCATGCCAGACGAGTAATTAATTTTGATATATTTAATTTTATATTTAATTGTTTTTAATTATAATTAATTTTATCCTGTAAAAAAAGTTTTTATATTGCAAATCAGTTTTAATTAGTTTGAAGATTTTACTTTTAGTCTTGAATTTACATTTTATCTCCAATTCACTTTAATCATAATTAATTTTACATAATCATTTCATTTAAGAAGCTCTTGTTGAACCTTCCGTATCTTCAATGAAGGCATGTGCAAGTCTTTTTCAATTCAAAGTTAAATAATTGATCTTACATTCACTTGGTTATACCAACGTAGATTGGTTTATGCATGCATGTGTTTATGAACATATAAAGGTTTAAGGGTACTCTAATAAACTCGAACAAGTGGTACATATCTTATCGATGCATGCTAGCTATTACTATAGTTGTCCAATTGGGGTGTTGAATCGTAGGTGTACGGGTTTATTTTAGTTTTAGTTTCATTTTTTTTTTGTAGGAAATTATCCGGGTTGGATGAATAAAAGTGAATAAAATGGTCCGAAACGGAAAAAAAGAAGGCAATAGTTTGCTCTGGATTATTAAGTTAAACAAATATTCTATTCCATCTCTCTATTAGTCAGTCCCAAATATTAATGGTTTATTTTTCTTGGTTTTACTTAAGCTCACTCTTGCCACTACAAGATTAGTTAGTTTCTCAGAATGAAATATTTTGGTTCTGACATTTCAGAAACTAAAGATAATAATTTTCACATTGAATGTAGTTCTTTTTCAATAGAAACAAAAAAAAAACCTAGGGAAACTTTAAAAAAGAATAAATGCTAGAGGAATTTTATTAAATAAAAATTATAGTACATTTTACAGTATTTGCAAATAAATCACCATGAAAAAGGGCTGGCTCCTAGCAAAAATATTTCATTTTCCACATCTTTTATCCATTGACAAACACGGTTGCATGTCTTTATTGCCAAGGCCTGCATATACTCAATGGTGAACAAACATTGAACTTATCAGACCAGAGTGGCACAAAAATACTTGCAATTTGTAAAATTTGACCATTTGCTATTTTAATATAGCTTCCCCTGCTCATTTTAATTTTCCCAAACAACTGGACCAAAGAGCTTTGTTTTTACTCCCTATGTCTCTCACAATGAATATCATTTAAAGTTTTTGCATACATATTAAAAAATGCAATAATTAGAAGAAAAAGATAAGTCATTCTAACAAACTACACATTTTAACTATAGGTGGATTTTTCACTATTATCCACTTAAAATATAATAATGCTTTCAAAGTTGTGTATATAGTAATCAATGAAGGGTAGTATGAGAAAAAAAATAATTAAAGTTGCATGGAAAATTGTGAATGACATTCATTTTGAGATAATTTTTTTTTACTAAAGTGTCACTCATTGTGAGACGGAGGAAATAATACAAAACACTAAATCCTAATTAACATTTTTTTAAAAGAAAGAGACAAGAACGACACTGATGTGAACTGAAACATGCAAAAGATACATAATGATAGATTCAAACTTGTAATTTTTTTTTCTAACAGGTTTTTATTAACAGACACAGTTATCAATGAATCTATGCCTAGACACTGATAAATGACATAAGTAGAGGGGCATTCATAGTTTTAATAGTAAATGATATTGTACCTTGTCTGCAAGCGGATCAAAAGCAGCATAAAGTTCAAAATCCTGAGTCACCCAACATAAAAGAACTGCCACACAAAAAAATTGTATGAGTTTCATCCATGTTCAATTGGTTTATCTTTTATTGGCATAAATTTAAAAAGATGTCCTCGTGGTGATCAAGCTAATTCTCTCCATAGAATAATGGCTCTTCCAAAATAACCATCGAAGCTTAAAATTGAGAACAAAGTAAAAACATGAACTTATACCCAGCCGCTCCAATTCCCCATACATGAGAAAAGTTAGTTCATGAAATTCAATTTAAGAAGTTGTAATAGCTCATAACTGCAGACTCAGAATATTACAAATATGGGTAAATTGGATATGGATGTTTGCATTACCAGTGCAGAAATACTTTTGAGTAGATTGTATTTGGGAACATTCAGCAAATGTAAATTTGTCCGAATTAGTTTTGTTTGTGTAAGGCTAAGTAAAATTACCAAAAAGATACAAAAATAAAATAGTATAAATGAGGACAAACTTGAAATAACTATGATCAATGTGCGCCAAAGCATTTTGGCACAACAGACATAGGGCTAAAATAAAGAAAAACATCCTGCCAAATGTATGTTTCACAAAAAGCTAATGTAAAAAAAGAATTTTGCCATTTTCATACCATAGATATATTATCTCCACCAAAATGACAAATAGTTAAAATGAAGATGCACAGTGCAGACATCCATTTTATTTCAGACAGAAGCCTAAACAATAAGAGGTAAGAGCCACAATATTTATTACCATAGTTTTCATCCCTTCTAAATTGAGTTTTGTGTGGCCCGATTCCTTTATCATGCATTGATGCAAAAAGTTTCTGGTAAGCTCTATACAGTCTGCAAAAATTAAGACAAGTTATACTTCTGAGAAGAATAGATATGCATAAAGACAATGAAAAATAAAAACGCCATGGCACCAAAAGACATAAAAAGTGAAAAAGTCAAGATCACATTTGATAATACCTTTTCTGCTGTTGACGAGTACTAATTGATGATGAAAACTCTGACGAGACATATTGATCCAGGTACATACTGCGGTATATGAAATGCCACAACCCAGCAGGACCCCCAGTGTCATGATTAGCTTCCTTAAATCTTTCAGGAGAATCTGATGGAGGAATGTGCTGGCCCAAATGAGATGGGCCTGAATGAGGTATTGGTGGTAGGTCCTCAACATGCATTCCTCCATCTAGCAAGGATCTCTGAACTTCACTAAGGACGTTTGACTTCAAAAGGACCATTTCAATACGAATCCTACAAATTTGCATAGAAAGATAATTGCTAAAGAGAGACATGTGATCGCTTTGTAAAGTTAATATATGCACCACCATCAACAATAGTAAGATTGGATTATAACTCGTCATTTACCGGCAATCCTTCAGATGATAAAATGCATCTGAATTAGTGGTTAGCAACATCAAGTATGTGTCAGCCTGCCACAGATATACAAGGCACTGTCACTTGAATCCTAATATTAAAAAGAATAAAAATATGCCCACAGCTAAGTGTATTAAAATCTAACTCACATCAAAATAATGGATATAAGCATACAAAAACGCTGAAGGATTATATCTTGGCAAGCAAATTGGAGAAAACGATTCTGACGTCCTGTGTAATTATATACCATGAAATAGAGTAAGAACGTACAGAAAGAATGCTCAATAAGAAATCCACAAACTACTGCACAGATTTAACACAATGTTAGAGCTAAATGAGCTGTAAAACATCATAATATTGTCCCCCCAACTAAAAAAGTTGATCATTGTATTATGTAAGACTATTCAAAACTTATTTAGTTGTGGAATCTTTAGGCAGATCTCGACATGTTTCAATAAAAATATCGCTCATGAGAACTGGATGATCATCTCAATCCTAAATCGGAAAACTTTACATAACAGGTTTTCATAAATCATAATTTTCCAGAATTACCTAACCAGAATGCTTATAACCTCCACAATCAAAATAAATAATTGGCTAAATCTTTAAAAAATGAGGAGTAAGTTATACCATCAAATCAGACCATCAGTCAGTTTGACTACTATCTCAAAAATAAATTCAATTCACTTGCCTGAAGGATTCTGATGACATAACAAAGTTGGCCAGCAGCAGCATGTCATCTGGATGAAGGGAAGCTTTCTGAGCGCCAACAAGACTGATCACCTGCATTTGACCTTCAATGTGTTATTCTAAGTCACTAAATAAATAGACAAAATAACTCATTATAGCCAAACCTTGTGCCTGCACATTAGTGTTGCAAACAAAACACCTGAATCAGCAATGTCTTGCAAGACAGCACCTGCAGCTTGCCTTGTTGCATAAGAAAGAGGAAGGCAAGTATAAGCATGCAGAAATGTAGCTGGGTTCCTGAAATAGCCAGGAAACAGGATTTTACTAATTACTACCACGATGTAGAATAAAACACCAGGAAACAGGACATGCTAAGAGCAGAGAAACAAACCAACTGAAAGAGTGGATTAAAGAAGAGAAGATGGTGTCTGTTCCACCAAGTAAGGGTGTCATATCGAACTTCGGATTCTTCTCAAAACATTTATTTACTGATCTTGTTAATATAACAAGCATCTGCATAAATGTGGACAACAGGGAAGTGTCATATAACCCTGACAACATAGTATGTGCATTTGAATGTCCTAATGAAGTAATGAAGCAATAGAAATTTGAGAAGTACAGAAATCCAGTAATTTTCACAATACAAACTCAATTATACCTGGCCATATATTAATTCCAACTGCCCCTTTAATGACTCATACGGTTCTTCTGTGGAGCTGATGCAGACCAAGTAAATTGGTCCTTTCACAAGAAAAACCACCTACACCATAATTTCAAACTATAACAATAATGAAACATACAAAAATTCAATCATAAAAAACATTAAAAAAAAAAAAAAGCATATGATCAGACCTGATGCTTTCCAGCCCTCACCAATTTGACAGAATCACCCCTAACATAGAGTCCAGTGCAAAAATCATATTAAAATATGCACAATAGTATCATTCAATTAATTGATTACTTAATTAATTAATTAACGAGAAACGGAAAAAGACATTAAATGAATACCCGTTCTCAACAAAGGAAATGATTGCTTGCAAAGTTGCTGAAAACCCTGCAAGCTTGTGTTCATCTCCATACCTAAAAAGGAAATAAAACAATGCAAAAAACAATACTAGTTCAAATTGAATGAACCTCGTGTGATTATGAAGTGATGAGTGAATAAACAGAGACAAAAACTAACCTAGAATATATAGGTTTTCCAGAATTGCTGAGAATAAAGAAATGCTTCTTCCTTTTTCTCCACGATATTGAAGCATCATCCTGCACTTTATTCATCAATCAAACAGAATATGATATTTATGCATAGATAAATGTACGCATCAATTTAGAGAGAAAATCAATTGACGTACTTCATCTTGGTGTCGTTTACCGGGAATCCAGGAAGCATTGGAATCGGAAATTGAGATTTCATCGATTTGAATTCTCATTTGTTCCTCAATTTCATCGCGCTGGATCTCGATTAAGGAAGAAGCACTAGTGGCACTAGTGCTACCTCCTTCGCCAGCGTAACCGCTACTACTAGGGCTTGAAGGTTGATCAATTTCGTGTTCCGAACCGGTTCTCTCCCACGCGACATCTGAACCGGATTCGACAGGTGCTTCTACCTCTACCTCGGTTTCTCTCACTACTGATTCGTCGAATTGAGATGATGACATAGTGATGATTGTGTAGAGAGAGAGAGAGAGAGAGAGAGAGAGAGAGAGAGAGTGAAGTGAAGTTATTGGACTTTTGAAATTCCGCTTGTTACCTGACAGTCGCTGATTGCAGTGGTGAGTCTGATCGGTTGGTGCGTTCAGACTCGGTCACACTCTCGTCCTTGCATTTCCGGGCCGGGCTTACACATTAATTATGAAGGCCCAAGCCCAATACGTTCAGGCCCACCTATACCTTTTTTTTTTTGTTTACATACCTATACTGTAATGTTCAGGGTACTTTACTATTTAGGTGTTTAATTTATTTTTAAGTAAAAAAGAGTTGTTTAAACATAACTTTGAAAAATATTTTTTTGTTAAGAAACATTTTTTTAAGGGGACAAACTTTGTGCATTTAATTAAGAATTAAATCTGTTCAGAATGGAAAACGATCAAAATCTTGAAAATTAGGAGCAATAATCATTAATATCGCTTGGGCTAAAAAGTAAGTTACATTTTTCTTAGATTTGGTTTTAAACACAATACAAGAGATTCAACCCTTTCTGCTTGGACTTTGAATATGGCTCAGTATTTTTATATATGTCGATGACATTGTCCTTATAGGTTCAAACTAGCAACTACTTGATTACGTTTTTATAAAAAAGCATTTCAAAATTAAAGACTTAGGGTGGTTAGTTTTTTTTTTTTTTTTGGAATTAAAGTTGAACGATCCAAATAGGGCCTGTTTTTTTATAAGTAAATAAATCATTCTATTTTCAATATCATATAACAATAATAATAAATAATAAAATTAAAGCTATTAAATGAGATGAATAAACAAACATACATCACTTGGATTTAGTTTATCAGTTGTGCATTTTAAGATTGAGAGTTGTTCCTGGGGCAAAGATCATGCATACTGAATTTTGTTGGTATAAGAGTTATACATGGTTTAATCTTACAGAAAAAATGCAGGCCATGTTTCCACTAACATTGAAAATAATTGATTTGATATGCAACTAAAATGCTTTTGGGTTATGAATTTATATTAACACTACTTCCTAAATTGAACAAGCTATATTTCAATAAGACTTACTAATTAATGAAGTTTTTTTAAGAGACTTGCTAAATCAAATAATTGATCAAGTTTTATTTGGTGTGGAATAGAACAATTATCAGGAAAAGAATAAATTGGACTTTTAGTCACACCCAACATTTGTCACTCCAATCAATAATTAAGTTTAAAAGACATATAGAAATCAATTATATATGACAACAAATTAATATTACAAAAAAAAAAGTGTCGCAAAACCAACATGGAAGAGTTTTGATGGGACAACCTCCCAATACCTTAAATCTAAAGGCACCATCTTGACTTTTATAATATATGTATAAATAAATATTAAGAGTAACACAAAATTTGTGAAAATTTTTCAGTAAATACCAATTTTTATTTCAGTACTAAAAGAATGTATATGTACGTGTTTGCAAGTGCATAATAATAGTACCAAACTCACAAAATAGAAACCATACAACTCTTTATATATAATGCAATTAATAATTATTTATTAATTTTATTTATAAATTAATAGGAGAAATAGAACAACGTGTATATGAGTCATATAACAATAATAATAAATAATAAAATTAAAACTATTGAATCAGATCAATAAATAAATATACTTCAATCGAATTTAGTTTATCTGTTGTTCTTGGGACAAATATGTATACATGGTTTAACATTACATAATAATTCCACCAATATTTAAAAAATCAAAATTAATTGCTACAGATGACCTTAGAGCATCTTAGTTAAAATGAATTCGTTCGCCAGCGTAGCGTATAGTTACATAACATTCAATTTTTGGTGAGTTTATTGTTGGAAATGTGACAAAATATTATCACCGTTCTCTCAGAAAGGTTCGGTTACTTTTTTTTCTATTAGTTTATGAATGATTTGTTAATAAATGAATAGATTAATAAACGAATGATTTGTTAATAGTGAACTCTATTTAATGAACATGTGTGTAAAAAATAAATATATTATTTTAAGATGATACGATACGATGGACCCCATTTAATTAACCCAGTGAATTCACCGTTGTAAATGCTCATAAGAACACGAAAAAGAATACTCAAAATAATAATTGATTTGTTATGTAACTAAAATGCCTTTGTGTATGAATCTATAGTAACACTACTCACTAAATTGAAAGTTCTACTCCAATAAAACTTACTAATTAATGAAGTAGTTTTTAAAAGAATTGCCATCAAATTAAATTGAGACTAAATAAAATTAGTGTGGAATAGGGCTACGATCAGAAAAAATGAAATTAGACTGACATCCAACATTTGTCACTAGAAATCAATTATATATTATATATGAGAACCAATTAATATTACAAATATGACCCCAAAAAACGTGTCAAATTTAATAGAAAAATCAAGATGGAAGGTCAACAGCGCACTATCTTAAATTTAAAAGACACTATTTTTTTTTACTTTTATAATATCTATAAATAAATATTAAGGGTGTAGGCAATTTTTGGTAATATTATGAGTAAATATTTAGTAAATAATTTTTGTTTCGGCACTAAAAAGAGTTCTATTTGCGTGCGAATGCACATGTCAAACCAAACTCAAAATTAATAGAAAACTATACAACTCTTTATATATAATACTTTTCATATTTTGGCTACTAACAAAACAGATTCTTACTTCTATCAAATTCCCTGAACTTGTTTCACTTGTGGTATGTTTCATTATGTTATTCTTGATATCTATTATTTTTATGTGCGTTCGCGTTCCATATCAGATGTTTTATCGTTTAATAATTTCTCAGGTATCCATTTTTTGCTTGAAGATTTAACGCAACCTTAATATGGGCAATATAATCATATGTTTGCCATCGTGGAACAAGTGCCATGATCGATCCACAAATTAGTCCAGAAACCAAAGTTATTACAATTAAAATACAGAATTAATTTCAAGATAAAATAATTTCGCATGTGCATAATAGTATTATGCATCAAATCAAACTCAAGAGTTTTAATTTTACTAGGGAATGGAGTCAGAATTGTTAAATACCAAAATGCATTAGTTTCATCAGAGAATGGAGTCAGAATATTGAATATTGAAGTACAAATATATATATTTATATTTTGTATTTTAAATCATTGTTATGGAAAAGATTAGTTTCAAAGTATTTGGTAATATAAAAAAAATTAATATTTAAAATTTATAACTTATAATCATAGGTCTCCAATAATTACAATTATAAATAAATTAACCCTTAAGATATTTTTTTATAAAATAAATTAAATATCAAAATGCATGAATGAATCTCATTTATTAAAGTTTGTCATAAAGTTCAATCGGAATTGAATTTGATTTGTAAATTGCAAGTTCATTTAATATGGTTTGAGGAAGTTAGACCCGAACCCTTTGTTGTGGGCTTTGCTTTTAAGAATAATGGTAGAATTAGGTAAGGTACCATTAAGGCAATTCGGTCGAATCTCAGATTACTGCTACTACTTGTACATTGCGACTTTTTTTGACACGGTGCTAAAGACTAAGAGGTTCTTGCAAGGTACCTTACAGAACAAAACAAATAAGGCTCAAGAAAACATTCAGATGCTCATAACCTCATCACTAGACTTGGAAAAGATAAAATCTTGATCAGGAAACTGATGATTATGTGATAAATTATTTGGAAGGCACTTGATAATGTTGCACTTTATTCACTTTGGATAAGTTTTCATGTTGCGATAGTTTTGTACAAAAGAAATAACACAATAGGAATTGCTGAGCTGAACTTTTAGAAGTGTTGATTTCTTTTAATCATTTTCATAATAACCTAAAGAAAAAAAGAGAGAGAATTCTAGGTTGCTTTCGACATTGAACGCCGTTAGGTGTTCCTTGTATATCAATAAAATCAACATGCTTGCAACTGCCCGAAGAGACACAGGGAGCAAGTGTCTGTTTCTTTGCTGCTGCTCCTATACAAAATAGTTCTGTTCCAAAGACGCCATCTAATGATGGAGGCATAAAACAAACAAAATTTTGAAACATGAACAAACAATGTCATAAATTGGAAAGATTATTTCTAGTCTCCATGCCTTGAATGTCTTCCAACAAGTGATCAAATTTCTTAGCAATGTTTCTTATAAACTCTTTGGTGTTGCAATTTTTTTCAAAGGCAAAGAAATTTGGATTTGCAATTAAATCATGAAATTCCAATTTTCCAGTTCCTGTTATCTTGTTTTGAATCATGAATTTTGTTTTCAAGTTATTTCAAATCATTAAACATTTCAATTTTATCAAGTTGAATCTCCTGCTTTGTTGCCTTTTGTATGCCACTATAATTTTTTATTTTTTAGGATAATATTGCTGTCATTGGCATCCTTGTCCCTGAAAACATTTCAATTACTTGTGTCCCTATATATATAACTCTTTTAATCAATGCACAAAAATTAAGAAAAACACGATAAAATTATCAATAATGTACATTGTTTTTCCAAAACTATCTATATACATATGCATATACATCTCAATGATCATGGAATAAAAGAAGCAGGTTTGGACGCTTTTTTCCAAACCAGGGAAGCGCACTCATTGCTTTCAACTACGAGCAAGTTGCCGAGATCTGTTGTCTACACCGAGTATTACTCTGCCCATCTTAAATTTTAAGTTCTAACATCCAGGAGGTAACTTCTTGGAGAAGTTGGAATTTCTGTCGGGTAGCTATGTTCAAGATAACTTGCATCTTTGAGCGAAATTCCCTTACATCTTCTTTGCACTTAAATGAGCCTGCACATGCACATTGCTCGGCCAAATGGGCAGCTTTCACCTGGTTGCACCTGACACACACCAGATCTTGCAAGTGGTAAAGCCGCTCCCTTTGTCGTGCAATTTGAAGAAGAGCATTCTCCATCACCTGACGGTCATAAGGCTGGCCACACTGAGGTACGGCACAGCGCCACTCCTCAGTCAATAAAGCCGGGTCACGGCACAAATCCAAATCTCTGCAGTCATTACAATAGCTGCCCCAGAAATGAAGGAAAAAAACGTGATTATGGAGGGTTGTTTTATGGACCATGAATCATATTGTTGCATGCAACATATACAAAGATGACAATTTTCATCAATAAAAGTTGGATTAATGATGAAATTATCAAAGTTAATGACTAGCCAATACTAAACAAGATTGCAAATTAAAACACGGAAAAAGATACAATGGCTTTGATGAGGCGATATATAATTTCATTGAGTCGTGAGAAAGGGCATGGTGTGAAAATGCCTTCACCTTTAGTTAATTTCAAATTTATTATCTAACATGTAACCCTTCTTAAGCAAAGAAATTCACACAACTTACAAACCTCACCCTTAAATAGTTTAAAATATTCATTGTTATTATAAGAAAGATTAATCATTTCTACTAAAAAATCAAAGAAAATTCATTGTGAAAATGCCTTCACCTTTAGTTAATTTCAAATTTATTATCTAACATGTAACCCTTCTTAAGCAAAGAAATTCACACAACTTACAAACCTCACCCTCAAATAGTTTAAAATATTCATCAAAACCAATAGTTTGGTAATCAATACACTAGAACCTATGACACTTGAGTGGTATTCCTAGTCAAACTCAACCAAAAAATCTTTTGCATTTAATAAATGGAAAACATTAACTCCTGAGCTATTGATACTCAGAAAATTTTCAACAAAGCTATTGTTTTCTTTATTATTCATTTAATAATTGAAACCTGTAATATTTTACCTGCAGATGACATTGGGTAAGATGAAGGAATGACAAGGATCACGAAATTGTGCTTCTGGAGCAAACTCCCTGACACGAACATATTTTAACAAATTTTTTCTCATGACCTGCCAAATGAAGGATATAATCAGAACTATCACTTGGTCCACCAAGGAGAAATATAGAAGATCAACTACCAACAAAAATATAAGCCCTTCGCCTTATCTACTAAAACAAAGCATACAAGCTAGCTATATCACTCCTACTTATCTTGTTTCTTCATTGGGCTGGGGATTAAGAACCAAACAATGCTCAAATTCAGTTTTCTTCTCGATGCCTTAACCAACATGTCTTAATCTCTTATAATTTTTTATTTGGGGTGAAATCTCTTGTATGTTCAAAAGTTAAGTATGCAATCAGCAGTGTGCAATACTTCTTTGTAGTATAGTTAGTATTATCCATCACAACAATGAAACAAATAAGTAATACAAAAATGAGGCAATGCACAGCCAAAATAACCCAGTTACTTTTCCAAACAGGGATTGATCATTAATAATGCATCCAGCCAATATGTTATAATTGTTGGTTTTAACCCCAAAAAAGGTGTCGTAAGAACACGCATAATCAGCATGTGACAAAATCACCTAAGAATATGCAGAATATTAAAAAAATGATGAAAGTTTACAAACTTGGTTATGACACTCTTTCAAATGCCAAAGCAAGAATCACACAACTATCAATAACCCAAAATAGAATGAAATCTTCAATACAGATTTCAGATAAGTTGAATCTCTGCAATGAGTACATAAATATTTTATAGACTTCTAGACACACAAGTATTCCAACATTTGACCATAACGCAGAAGTACCAAAAGTATATAATATATTAATAATACTGATGTAGATTGCAATATGTATTTGTTATTTTATTTAAGGTAGGTAAAAAGGGTATTCAATTTGGGAGTATTTTAATATTATTTAGTATTTGGGAATTTAATATAATGTTGAATTATTTTATTCTAGCTTAAAATAGGAATAGTCATTAGGTTGAAAATTATATGATATACAGCATTTTCTAAGGGAATATCCAAGTTTGAGCGCTCTTGGATTACTTGTTCTACATCAAAAAGTAGTTAAGTAATGCCATCACACAATTTGGGAACACAAGTATTACATGGACATCATGCTGCACACTTTGATCGAGGGCAAGGACAGCACAGACATGCTTGATAAATTCCAAGGCTGCATCCCCTTTATGGAGATCACCCATAAGCTGGGGAAGGCCAGATGATGAACTCTGGTCAGCTTCTGATTTGCCCATCCCTTTCATATGAAGAACAATATCACGAACAACTCCAAGGAGTTTTTCAGTGAAGTAAGAGCTAATCTGTTGAGTAGAACACAAAATGTAAGAATTCATTTATAATTCAAATCGACAAACCGCGCCAGTTCAATTCCTTATGCTGCTTATTGTCATACCTGCCCTTTAATATATTCAGTTATTTTTGATTCGAAAGCCTCCGCAGCACTAATATTAATTGATGGGGTGCAGGAGTCTCCATTCCGCGCCGAAGCCCTGTTTGCTGCTTCTATTCGTGCATAGTTCCAAGGAATATACATGAATTGTGAAACGATGAATACATAATGGTCCTGTAGAAAACCACAATATGACCAAAAAACACAGATGTCAAACTTTGGAAACCCATTGAATTGATTTTCCCATTGCATTTAGTACTTCTTTATTCAAGCTAAAACTCATACTAGGTAACTCACCTGGATTTTTTTTGGCAAGTATTCGGCAATATTCCAGCTTGATATTATATCAACTTCAGAATCATCATCCATTGCTTCATCAGATTTTGCTGGTATTCCACCGTAGTTATACTAGGAGAATAAACAATAATAGTTGAGGCAAAATATTATTGCATGCAATTTGGAGCAATTAATGGGAAACTCATAATGCAAGATTGCATAACTAAATCCATTTCAAATAGCCTAAAAAAACTACGTCAAATATTTGTAGGAGTATATCTTAAAGACGAGTGCTAGCAACACACACATTTCAATACACTCTTCTATTGGTTGAAATTTACATGGGTCCCACCAAATTGTGTGGATCCCATTTAAATTTGTTGGAACCCATGTGAATTTTAACCAATAAAAGAGTGTATTGAAAAGTGTGTCAAATGATGTGTTGCTAACATTATTCTATAGTAAAAGAAGAGTGCTAGCAACACACTATTGGTTGAAATTCACATGGGTCCCATCAAATTGTGAGTCCCATTTAAATTATTTGAAACCTATGTGAATTTTAACCGATAAAAGAGTGTGCTCACAATTAATTAGATTCATTCATCAATTTGGTCACCAAAATACGACATTTAATATAGAATAAGAGATCCTATCTTGAAACATTTACAGAGAGAAAGATAAAAAATTTAGGACCACTACTAGCAGAAGCCATAGTATATATACTATATACCACACCATCAAATCTTATATTTGTGCTATCAGTCAAGAAACTCAAATACACAATTGGGCATCAGATATTAAACCTTATTCATCATGATATTTCACAAAATGTCCACATTATATATTAAATCAATGACTTCCTAAAAATTTACGTTAGAAAAATTATCTGTTTCCCTCACATTATTGAATTTCCCGGCTCACTTCTCTTTTTACCATTCTATCCCCAACCATCCAGAATTAATTATAAAATGTTCCTGACAAAAATGTTCTCGTTTATAATTGCTTGTCAAAGACAAACAACCAGGCCATTCACAGCTGCATTAAAAATAATTTGAAGAACCTATATTATCGTGCAGCTAAAATCAACAAAGCAACGAATAAAGCATTGCCAAAAAGGTGTTAACAAACCTGATCCATGAATAGCAATGAGCCCCAGAACTGCAGTGGTTCAAGCTCAACCCATTCGAATAGGTCTCTACAAAATAAGCAAGACAAAGAGCAAGATGAATCAGTATAAAGTCAACTGATATACATGTGTCTGTATGTGTGATTTTGATATAAAAAAAAAGGTTTGCATTGGCAAATCTTTCATAAACAACTTAAGTTATTCAATTAAAATATCTATATTTGCTATATTTAAAAAAGTTCACAAAATTTCCAACTTTTGTTATATTTAAATTGAATTATCTCAAAGATTACAAGAATTTTTAAAGAAACAAAAGAACAATGTTAATGGCTTCTGCAAGACTAACCTAGATTGTATAGTTCTTAACAAACTATCACAGTATGCTTTGGCTGTAGACAGATCATATTTCCCCGTGTCTATAATAATCTTTGAGAAGTTTGCAAATACAATTGTTGCACCCAACTTGCGAAACTCTGCCAACAACAATGCAAAGACCTTTTGCATGACCTATAAATATCAATGCAATCAAAAGACATGCAATACAATTAATAAAGTTGTTTAAACTCATACTCACAATTAAGTTGACTAATCATGGCAAAAACCCAAAATAATGGAAAAACCACTTAAGAAGTAGAAAAATGATGCACCATCTAAGAGCGTCATACCATATCTTTCAAAATGTATAATTGTTTACCTTGTGGAGTAGCCGGTGAAGAGCAGGATCATGAAGTTTTGATTGGGGGCTGCAACGTGAAAAGCAATACAGTAATTATATGCATAAAAAAGATGGGGGTAAGCAAATGAGAATAATACAAACCTGCAAAGCCATCTATACAGATGTTGCAATATTGCATCAGCAAAAACATTTCCAGAAGTGACTGCATCTGCAAGGCACCGCTGGATCAAATGTTTTAGTGCTCGAAAGGCATGTGCACATGAAGTGGACTCATCAAAGCCATTCTGACCAATCACGGGAAATGCTTCAGCATCGAATCCATCATCAAATCCTAGCAAAGCACCTCCTTCCATTTCATTAACTTGGTTGGATTTTAGAAGGGCATCTACAGCCAGGTGGTGAATCTGCAAATAAATAAAACCAAATAAAGCTCCCCCATTGAGTTATAAAAGCATCAGTCAATTGATGAAAGTAATTTCAAACTATCAAACCTTTAGCTCCACTGTAACTTTTCTATAAGCTCCAGGAAACGTACAAACAGGTTGGTGGACCTATTTTCAAATAGCATGGTAGTCAATTACAGAGTACCAGATATGAGCATGCTAAATCATCACATACTAATCAATAATAAGAGGAAATTATTCCCAGTTGATATTGTAGCACGGTTTAGCCACTTGCATTACAGATATGCATATTGTTGAAGTTGTGGGATTTTTGAGAAAAAGATGAGAGAAAATAATAAGGGTTTGAATATTACTGATAATTGTTTTATGCTAAATTATTACAAAAGACTCAATATTAATCTCTATTTATAGAGCTATGTTGTCAGTCACAGATAGCGGCGCGGAGCGTCCAACCCCAAAAATGGGATAGCGGAATTGCGGATAGCGGGATTAGCGCTATTGTGAAAACCAAAAGCAATATATAGACTAAACATAAAATACAAACAATAGACAAACATACTAAAAAATAGCAAAAATAAAATACAAAAAAATAAAGGGATAATCATAGTACTTCATATTTCATAACCAAAATGTAATATCAAAATCAAGATCTAATAGTAATCCCAAATAAGTTTAAAAAGTAATCAAGCTCTACTGAAAGTCTGAAAACAATCAAAGTCTGAAACAGAATGGGAAGAAGAAGAAGAAAAATAAAAAAACAGTGGCAAAAAAAAAACATAGAAACAGAAGTTAAGAAGAAGAAAAACAGAAATAAAAGTTAAAAAACAGGGAAGAAGAATAAAAAGAGGAATGGAAAAAGTTTGGGAAGAAGAGAAACAGAAATAGTGGAAAAGGGGAACCATCACAACAGTTTGGGATTTAAAATAATAATGTGAAGGAGGGGAAAGATTAATAAATAATAAAATAATAGGGTTTTGAGTGCAAAAAGATTAATGAAATTAAAAAAAAAAAATCAACAAACCCTAAAAAACACAGTAGCGGGTCATGGACCCGGGTCAGGCGCAACGCGTCGGCGCGTTTTGAGCGCTATTCGCGGCCGCAATTGCCGCAACAGGTGACGGCGGTTTCACGGTGAGGTGCGGAGCGGAGATGGCCGCCACCGCAACGCTATTTCGCAATTGCGCGCAATAGCGCCACAATTGACAACATAGTTATAGAGAAACATAGACTCAATCCTAAATTAGGAATATTAATCTCTATTTATAGAGAAACATAGACTCAATCCTAAATTAGGAACAAATCATAATAATAGTTAGAGATATTCTAAGATATCTTTATGATTATAAATTGATCCTAAGAAATAACTCAAAATACTCTAATATAAAAGATCTTATAAGATATTTTCTAATATTCTGACACTCCCCCTCAAGCTAAAACTTACTAAGTTTTAGCTTGTTACAAGAAAATAATGTTTTGCTCCGTAAAATAATAAAAAAAATATGGAAAGGTAACTCAGGGATGCAGGTGAAGTCGGAGAGAATTGCTATAAATACAGTCTAGCCAGATAGTCGGAATGATCATTAGCATGAGAGAAATTCATGGCAAGCAGTTGAACAAAGCAAGGTCCGTCCTTCTAAAAAACTGCATTTGGAAGCTTCAAACCAATAATATCAGAGACTCAAAATATTTAAACTTGAATTTGTTTCAAGGAGAGAGAGGCATGCTTCAAGGAGAGAGAGGCGTGCTTCAAGGAGAGAGAGGCGTGCTTCAAGGAGAGAAAGACAAGGCCAGTGTATCTGAGACAAATTGCCAAGTTGTATGCATGTGGTTCGAAAGAAAAAAAACTTAAAACAGATATGAAACCAGGAAGGAAAACTCAATCTAGCGTCTGAAACATTATGTCGGAAAGCGGACAGACGCGCCTGAGCTCGAGGCTGTTGGTGGCGGCGCGTGAGATGAACACGGCAGATCTTGGAGGCACATGAGCGTGTGTGGAGCAACTTTTGACCTAAAAAAATCTGGGTTGTGTAATATTCTGACACATACCTTTTGAATAACCAGAGTTTAAAATCAGATCATGATGTTAGAACTAGTGGATGTCTCCTCATGGAATAATAGCTTATAACAACAGAACTTAACTGTGGTCGTGTTATAAAAAGCAGTTTCGGCATCATAAAAAATAAAAAGTAAGACTAAAAATCTAGAGTTGTTATTCAATTAAAGCAACTACAACGACAGTTACTTATTGTGTTCTTAAGCCACAGTGCAGAATTTTGTGGGCCAAAAATTCTGTGGGATATAAAGCATAACATTCTGCGGTAAAGATTGTCTATACATTTGGAGTAAAAATGAGTTGATTGCATATACATAGTGGAACTGACTTAATGGTGAGATAAGAACCCAAAGTGGTTTGCATCATTGTTGATGCTCTCGTATGTGTCAATACTCAAAAGATAGTTAAGGGTTAAAATAGTACAGCAGCTGTCAGGTATCTAAAAGTGACTTTCTTCCAGAATTATAATAATAACAACAATAAAATAACAAAAACAATTGCTGAACAATGCAGAACCTGCATAAAAACTTTAAAGGCCAGCACAAAGTTGGGTCATAAACTTACCTCGTCCAAAAAACAGTTCTCTTCACCGTTGTTGCCACCCAAATCTGGAAAACCGTCATCAGATATCCAAAGTACCTGGATCATGAACATCTCATCTCATTAAGATACATATGGGGTTGTAATGAATTTTTATTTTTTTAGGTTTGACGTAATCCTAAAGTAAAAACATACACCCATACTTGCCTAGACAGTGAAGATGTCTAAGACAAATCATCTGGTTCAGGTAAGGGTGTAAAGCATTACAAACAAAGACATGGCAATAAGTCCGAGTTGTCGATAACATTCAGATTCAAGAACACAGTCATCATATAAAAACAAGAACCTGTTGGTTATCACGCAATGCTCTAGAAAAGAAGGTATCGACTGTAAATATAAGCCAGTCAAATTCAAAGTTCCCGAGTGGTACCTGCAAAAGAAATTCAAATGCATTTAGTTGAAACTGATGAAAATCTAATACATGATTATTTGATGATTGTATACAAATATATATTTCTAGGGAGCGACTCATGTGAGAACACTTTGTTATTGTGAGAAATGAGAACAATTACTTGTAACTGTTAGATTCTAAAACTAATGACTTCGATTGTTATTTTAATTGATAGAACATGTGATTTGCGATTTCTACTCTGTGCCCCGGATTTATGCTGTGTTGTCGGGTTGGCTACATGTATAATAGATTTATTATTTTCTCATTGCCAAATAAGATGAAGGTCACCTACCCCCGATTTCTCCCCAGCACTAAATCTTCATCTTTATCGTTTTATAAGCTTCAAGTTTAATCAATTTTGTTGTGCAGAAAAGAAGCCTCCCATTATTATCCCCAATATGATCTCATTAATCACACACATAACCATACAGGTGCTGGGAAGTGTTAAATTAAGAACCTATCAAAACAATAATCTAGTACCAATATACTAGTATATCCATTTAAAGTCCAACATTTTTGTAAAAACTTAAATAAAAACCATTATCATTCATATTCAAGCTTTAGTCACAGGTTGCGCCCGAAAAAAAGTTTTGTCGCACGTGTTATATTTTGATTTGATTGGTTCAACCCAAACTAACATTAAACCTGTACAAAAAATTGATTGAGAAAAACAACTAAATATTGGGTGGTGGAGGAGGAGGAGGAGGAGGAGGAAGAAGAGTAGCTGGCCGAAGCATTAAGGGAAAGTCACAGAAAAAGATGCACCAAAACAGGAAAATTGATCTGAAAAATAGGAGTAAGAATTAAGGGAAAAGAAATCACGTGCCTTTCTTAATGAAAAAGAAATCCGGTCCACTAATTTTAATTGATTTTGATCAGATGGTTATAATTGTTTGTTCTCATTTCTCACAATAACGAAGTGTTCTCGCCTGAGACATTCCCATTATATATATATATATATATATATATATATATATATATATATATATATATATATATATATATATATATATGCACGTGCACGTGCTGAACATAAAAAGGAATCTCCAAAACTCAGAAGTTAGAAAGATCACAGCTAAAAATCTTGTTTATCTATCGAAATTAGGAAACTAAATCATATCACAAAAAGAATAAAATACAACAAACACTCCTTTAAACTAGAGCATATATGTCATCATATGCATACAAACTGAAAAATTGGCGTAAAAATAACCAATTTGGCATAATTAACTTTTTTTTATTAAGTGATGTGTTCCTAAACTGGAAATTTCTTTTAAAATTTAACCCTTCTCTTTCGTAGTTTTCCCAAAGATATGCTGCTAAAAATTGGAGTGCTTACATGGGCATATCTTGATAGAGCAATTCTTTCATTTAGCCACTGGACTGATGCTGCACATCGTTGCATTCCAAGTTTAGCAGCAACTTGTTGCCATCCAAGAATCTAAAAAAGCCAAAATTAAGTATTATTAAAAAAGCATAAAAAGATAATTGCATGCAAACAAGCTTGATATAGACTAGCAGTTTCAGAACATTTTTACCTGATACTGACTATCGCGTGCATTGGAAGGAATACTCAAGCATGGAAAATCATCTAGAGCTCGAATACCCAGTTTTAATAGTTGAACATCTGGGCATTCAATGACAGCGACCATCGGCCCATGATGTTCACTCCTATGACCATGATGATTATCAGAAAGGAGCAAAATAATTCAGTCCAAAGGATGAAAATAAGAAAATATATTTTATATTTATAACCCTTCAGAGCAGTACTTGGGGGAAAGTAGTGTAAGAAAACCTCTAAATCTTGTAAAGATCACAGAGACTGAGCATAGTTAAAAATTCAAGCAGTTATGTCTTTCAATGTTCTTTTGAACATTAATTGATGCATTATGTAACATGTAAATATGATGAACTCCCCCAATATTAGATGGTATGAAATATGGAATTTTATTGTCAAAATCAGGTTAAGAACAGAAATGCTACTAGGTTAAAAAAAAATTGAATCTTGCTTTGCTCTTGCTGACACGTGTTTCATTTAAATCCACAAACAACATTAAATGTTGACTTTAAATTAGACGATTTTCGGGATTTGGATTCATGTTTTTGAGACCAGACTTCACTTGTAAAGTATAAATATAGGCTATCTTGAACAATCAATGAAAGATATTATAATGAGGAATGACCTCTCCTTACATCATGCAGAATTTTATTACCATCTAATATTTGAATATTTGTATTAAAATTGGGGAAATTGCACCTACCTATCCTGAGATAGTCTAACTGACACATGCATCATTTTTATTTTGCAAAGACATTAGTCCCCCCTTAAATTCCACTCATTTCCCCTATTAAGGGGAATGTCATTAAAACATTCTTGAGGGAGGCAGTGTAACTTCTCCTACACATAACAGTGGTGAGTGTTTGTTTAAAAAATAAAGAGATGAGTATCATTTAAAGCATAAAACAGAGGAAGTGCAATTTTCCCATTAGAAAAATACTGCAGTAAATTAAGGATCCAGCAAGGGGACTTGGTGGTGGGGAACTCAGCTGCTACTTTTATGATTTTAAAGTGACTAGATTCCTAGAAACCAAACAGACAAGGGAAGGCTGGTTATATATTTGATTTATAGTAATGATATATTTGACATGTAACACATAAAAGATGCAGGGATGAGATTTCTGAAATATCAACCACCTCAGATAAATGGAGAATGGCTGAGACTTAAAAACTTTGTGCATCAACGCCGCCTTCATACGGCAATATATTTTCTTACTCGTACAGTGATTATAATAAACTCCAGAAAATAATAATTAGGGTTCATACTATTAACCTTATTTGCAGGAAGCAGCTAAAATAATCTATACAAAATAGCAAGGCATTGTCACACTTTTGAAAGAATTAAAAATAAAACCTGTGGTCATTTATTGCGCTTTGCAGTACTGTTTCAGCATCTTTGACAAGTGCAACATATTCCACCTGAATTAAGAAAAAATAAGATTCAAAGATTAGATATTAAGATCCACCACAATGAAAGAAAAATATGATGACAGAAATGTTGCAGAGTTACTTTAAAATTAATGCCATTCATCGGAGGTGGCTCAATAGACAAAGCTCTGCAAGCATCACGAAATTGCCTTTCAAGAAAAATTGGTGATAAGTCCTTGTTTTGGTAGGGATTAACTACCACGAAGTTTATTGCTTGTGACCCAGGAAAATATCCAACATATATAGCCCGTCCCTCTGAGATGCTGAAAATAATAAAAGAATGTTCTATATGAACAATTGCCTTCAAAGATATTATGCAAAGCACGAGAAAGACATGAAATTCTACTTCAAAGCAAACACGGTTCTTATTGTAACCCTAAGATGAGTAATGGAAATAATTGAGAGAGTAACTCTAGATATTAGGACTCACTTACCTATGGTATAAGTAAAAAAAGGATATTGATTGTTCAAGATAAGCACATTCTGTTGTGGTCTTCATGTGCAATTCACTCAAATTCCATGGCTCTTGTAAGCTACGTTTCTTAGCAGTTTTATCTACCTTACAAACACAACCAAGTTGGACTATAGTGTTGAACTCCAGTGGCCCCTTCGTCTCATATATTCCCTGGCATAAAATATGCATCCTCCAAATTAAATTTCATATAACCGCACCAATCATATATATTACATAAATGAAAGTAAAACTGGTAATATAAGCTCTTCAATGTACTCTAATAACCTAAATGGTAGCAGCAGACATTAAGTAATAATAAGATGTGAAAGATGCATATTGTTACAAATGATGTAATAAGTAGCTATGTTTAGTGGTGCTCCCTCTAGACTCAAATATAAGCAAAAAAGTAGTAGTCATATTTGTGGGACCAAAATATAGGCAAAATTTAACTAACTTCACTACTTTAATGCTATCTTTCTCAAAATATCCTTCAATTAACAAGTTCCCATTCAACATTAAATGAAAAGACGGGGTACTTTAGGAAATCTAAAAGTATTTTAATTCCATCAAGAAAATTAAATGAAGATAACTACTATTCTTAATGTGTGCAATTGGCTACTTTTGCTTATAATTGGTCCGGAGGTAGTATCATGTAAATTCTTAAAGTTATGGGTTTTAGATAAATATGATCATGGTGCAATATGATTGAGAATTTGAGAATGATTTGTACAAACTTGGTAAACACTAACCCCTGTTTATAGGTATATAAGACTCCTAATTCTAAATAAATAGGAAAATTGGGAAAAAAATTCATTATAATAACTAAAAAATATGGAAATCAATCCTAGGAGTTGAGATTGACCCAACAACATGATATTTGTTACAATTCGGAAAAGTATCCCTCTGCACATCACCACAGGTATTTCAATAGGCTCAAAGAAGTCGAAATTGAAATGCTGGCTCATAATTCATGTTGCATATTTTAACGGTCAGTAGTGAATAAGTTATACATTTACAACATTAACAAATGTATTCAATCATTTCTCAAAATAAGCTAAACCTGTATCAAAATAAAAGAGATTTTTTAGGCCAGGATAATTTAGAATGAAGAAGGTGTATCGACTGCATTGACATAATAAAAAAAGAAACGGTCTAGTGGAATCGTTTTATCACTGAGGCCAAAATAAATGGCATACTAGAAGAGACAATATTTGACCCTCACCCAACAAAAACAAAATAAAATTAAGACTATCCTATTATGTGAAGATGTTTAACTATTAGTTAGAGTAAGAATGGATAGCATGTCAAATGATAGGGAGTTAAATAAATTTAGTCCCTATGACATTGTTGTATTTCCCTTTTAGTCCCTATAAATTTTTTTTGCACTTTTTAGTCCCTATAAATATCATTGTTTTCAGTTTTAGTCCCTCCAGTAGGGACTAAAAGTGAAAAATATGATATTTGTAGGGACTAAAAAGTGCGAAAAAATATTATACGGACTAAAAAGTGAAATACAACAACTTTATAGGGACTAAACACTTATTTAACCCAATGATAGGTGATGCAACAAATTCTCCACATAAAAAAGTACACATAGACACATTGATAATTAGTGTGGACCTCAACATCAGGATCTGCTAGAAGAGCAGCAAGTTTTTTGCTTTCTTCTCTATATTGTACTTCATTAATTGTGACCTACAAAATTTTCAAAGCAATATAAATACCTTCAGCTGAGAAAAAAACAAATAAGCGAATCATCAGAAAATCTTTTAAAAGGGGGGGGGGGGGAAGCAATAACACCACCAGTACCTCATACAGGTTATAACTATGTCTTCCGTGAGGAAGAGTCTTGTTGACACGTTTGCATGAAAATTCTTCAGTTGGTGATTTAGAGTTAAGGTAAAAGACTCTAGGAACAGAAACAGGAATCTTGAGCATAATCCCATCAACAACAACCCAAGCAAAAAACTGGCCAACTTGTGAACTGTGGACTAGCTGTATTATCTGAATCACAGGAATATTACAATAAGGAAATTTCAAAATCATAACAGTCACAATGTAAAACTGACTATTGCAAAGTTAAACATTACCTGCCAGTGGCACCGTGTTAGGACTACCTCGTGCCTTCTAAAATATGAACTGACATTAGTTCTGCCTTGATTCATATTACCATTGATTTGTTCAAGATTTCCATTTAAATGGTCAGATTTCTTTGAACTCTCCAATCTGAGAAAAACAAAGCTCATCCTTAATACTAATCAAAAATATTAGGGAAAAATCACATTGTTGAACACTTAGATATCTATCATGACAGATTTTATACTGTAAAAACAGTTCAATGAATAGAACAAAGAATGGCAGGCAGATCAGTTGTACAGTCAGCAACACGTGTACAGTCGAGGAAAAATAAAAGCATAGTCCAGCAAACAAAATTGTCTTCGGTAAAAATCAACAAAACGTTAATTTGAAACATCATTTTGTCTTTCTTTCAAACAAACTATGACTGTTTTTGGGACATGTTCTTTGAATGAGAGCCACTCCAAAGACCTTCCTAAAGATTGATGCATAAACTTTAATAATTAGACAGCAAAGAGCACCGTACCTTTGCTTCTTTCTCCTTCCCAGCATATCTTTCCACTTTCTCTTTTTTATTTGAAGCCATCCTTGATAATCTACAGTTCTGTCAACATTTTCATATGATATTTGATTTTCTTGGGACAGTGAAAGTGGTTGGTCCATGTGCCTACTGTCAATATGTTGTGGCTCTGAATCTTCCTGACCATTGAGCTTCACTGGAGGTTGCTTATTGTTAGCTTCATAATGCCGTATAATTGGTCTAGGTCCACATGTAGAAATCTTGCCCCTATTTCCAAAGTCCTCCAAGTCATTAACAGTCTCATCAACCATAACATTAGAATCATTATGCTTTATTGAGCACTCATTCTTGTTCATTGACTTAAAGGTATCATCTATTTTTCTTTGGCGAAACTTGTCTTCCTTCTCGCGGACCTTCTTATGCAACCAATCAGGATGAACAACCCTAGGGACAGGATTTGCAACCTGCAAGTATTAAACTCTTGATCATAAAAAATTAGAAAACCCAAGAACAGATTATTTAAGAATTCAGAAAGAAAAAATTAACAACCTTTTGCATTGCAGCTGGAATAGTGATAATTTTTTGAATTGCAGAACTAAGCCGCTGCTTGTAATAGGACCAGTCAATTATAGATCGAATGCCAACATCTGATGAGACCTTGCACCATTTTCGGACATAGAACTTCATTACTTCTGCAAAAAAATATGTGTATTCTTTCTTATTTAAAATGTAAACAAGTATAAAATTGTTATTTGTTACTTTAAACAAGAAAATTTACCAGCATCAGTTTCAAATATTGCCACAGGAACAGCACGCTCACTTACAGGTGTTCCCTGCAAAGAGCCAAAGGCAGTGGTCTTTATATGATAGTCACTAAGCATATTAAACAAGCAGATTATTTGGAGGAATGAAAAAAAATGTGATTCATGAAATTTCCAAATTATGCATAAATCACACCTTAGGTTCACTTGCTACTATGTACTGACATCGAAGACCTTTATCTTTGACCATTGTATCACCAAGAAAGTCAGCAAGCCGTTTAGCAGTGGTAACAGCACAAGACTTCTGCTGACCATAATCAGCTAAAGATTTGCTCATGGTACTTGATTCTGATATATAATCAAGCAATTCACTGTCTGCAATATCCTTTCCTTGGTTCTGGATGACAGGGTGAATTTATATAAGGACACAGAAATGTATCTGGTTGTGACCATCAGTATCTTCAACTAACTAGTTTGAGAAAAAATATATTAAATCCCCTAGTACTTCAATTAAAATAGACAATAAGCCATAGATCTTTAGCATACATCAAGAAGATCAAGCCAGTGATTTGCCACTTTAGCGACCTCTGAATAGCATTCCTTTAAGGTTGAGCCAAGCAGAAACTTGTCAAAAAGCTGAGCCTGTTGAAAAAACAACTTCAACTGATCACTCTAACTTTGCATTAAGAACATAGTATGGAGCCTGTACCAAGCACGGATAATGAACTCCTTAATAAACTTTAATAAAATACCTGGAAAACTTTGATTAGCTTCAGTTCACCTCTGCGCTTGATCTCAAAACCTTTCAGCTCTGCGAGGGTTCCATCATCATTAAAAACAGCATATCGCTTCTTAATTAAAACTCCTTCCTCCTTGGAAGTAGGAATGATCATTGCCTACATCAAAGCAAATAGTACAAGTCATTTAAATATAGTGAAATGAGAGTCAATATTTTAACTCAAATTACTGCTCCATTTTACCTTGTATGGTCCATCCACCTCAAATTCAATAGAGCATTCACTATGAGTTTTATAAGTTCTCTCATTCGAATTTTTCTCATTTTGAACGAGTGTCTGTCAGAAAATTGGAAATAGAATTAATGACATAATCACATGTAAAAGCAGGGTAACTGCAGACAAATAAGTGTAAAACAAAGAACCTGAAGCACTTGAGTCATATTGTGAATTGAATCATTTACAAATAAAATCACAAGCACACCTGATACTGATCATTTGTATTATGTATTGCCACATCAACATTAAGCATAACACAAGGGTATGAGATTGTCAGCTTCCTTTTTGAGTCTCTGAAATACACCAAATATGAGTAAGCATCTAAACATTTCTCTAACAGCATTTGACATTATTGAAAGCAAGAAAGAGAAGAAAAAAAACTGTTTGACATATAGCTGGAGTAAAAATTAAGATGAAGCACATTTGCCTACAGCCTACACCTTTAATTATAGTAATGTTGGAGGAATTAACTAGAATATCCAACTATACTGAGTAAAAATCAGCCACCGAAATCATTGACCTTAATTATGGCAGTCAACAATATACTAAATACTCTATATATATAAAAAATAAGCAGAGTTTATATTATAATATAATAATAGACAGCTCATAAATACTTTTTTTTAGAATGCAAATTTGGAATCATATCATATTATCTTGATGGTCATGTATAAAAAATTCAAATAATTTAGATATTTGCAAATATTTACTTATTATACATAAAAATAAAGTGATAGAACTGCCAAATAGTTTCGAAATGTGTTAGAATATACGAAATGTGTTAGTGTCTTAGTTTACCTCATAGGATCAATTTGTAATCCTAGATTATCTCATAACATTAGCTTTTATATTACTTAGTTATTATCATGATCTGTTTCCCGATTTCTCTATTTATTTAGGGTTAGGAATCTTATTTCCTACACTTCATCCAGATGTTAAACCGATTTTCCGTCCGCACCTCACGTGTGAATTGGTTTGGAGTCAAGCAAAGGCACTCTATACTATCGACACACAACGTCTCTATGGAGTTTGTCACCGCTTGTTGAATATCATTACTCCGAAGTCACTCGATGGCTCTATTTCTGCATATCTTGGCACCGTTCATAGTGCACTTCATGACTTTAATGAGCTTCTCCCTCCTGCTGCAAGTAATCCAGTCGAACAGAAGAAGGAGTTGGATCAACGAAGCACCTTCTTCATGCTTCTTGCACTCTATGGCCTACCCCAGGAGTACTCTGCAACTCGTGATCAAATTTTGGGTCTGTTACTGTTCCGGATATGTCTACTACTCCAGCGATCCTCCTTCGAGTACCAGCAAAACATCCAGTTGAGCAGTCTATTACTTCAGTTTCGGGTGACACTGTTGCCCTTGCATCTCAGGGACATAATCAACAGCGTTCTCGTAGAAGACCATCCAACTCTAAGACTCGTCCCAAATGTGAGCATTGTCATCGGCTTGGACACACTATTGACCGTTGTTGGAAGTTGCATGGCAAGCCTTTGCCTTCGATAAATGCAACCCAGCTTGATCCTTCTGCCACTATTCAGACTACACCATCTCCACAAGGCTCCCCGGCAAACTATGAAGATTTTCTCCGATGGGTTCAGAGTCATCCGAACTCTAGTTCTCCTACTTCGGTTGCACACACTGGTAACTCATCTGTTTACCTCTCTCATTCATCTTCCCTCGGCACTTGGGTTCTTGATTCTGGTGCGTCTGATCATGTTACTAGTAATAAAGGTCTCTTTTCTTCACTCTCTACATCTGGTTTTTTTACCTACTATAACTTATGCCAATGGTACTCAAACCGGGTCTCAAAGAGTTGGCACTGTCCACATTCTCCCTTCTATCTCAATTGCATATGTTCTCTATGTACCTGGATGCCCCTTTAATTTACTTTCAGTTAGTCGATTGACTCGGTCTCATAACTGTATTATTACTTTCACTAATGATAATGTTACCTTGCAGGACCGGAATTCGGGACGGACGATTGGCGTCGGATGTGAGTCACAAAGCCTCTATTACCTTTCTACAACTTCCAAGACGTGCTCTGCCACAGAGTCCCCTCATACTATCCATGCTCAGCTAGGACACCCAAATCTTACCAAACTACAAAAACTGGTGCCTAGTTTATCTAAATTATCTACTTTACATTGTGAGTCGTGTTAGTTAGGGAAACACACCCGTAGTAATTTTTCCAATCGAGTCAATAAAAGAGTATCCTCGCCCTTTGCTTTAGTTCACTCAATGTTTGGGGCCCCTCTCGTACTGTGTCTACTTTAGAGTCTAAGTATTTTGTTACTTTTATTGATGATTATTCTCGTTGTACGTGGTTATTTTTAATGAAAAATAGAATTGAATTGTTTTCCATCTTTGTGCAATTTTATCAAGAAATTAAAACTCAATTTGGAGTTTCCATTCGTACCTTAAGAAGTGATAATGCTCGAGAATATTTGTCTCATCAATTTTAAAATTTTATGGCTTCCAACGGTATTTTACAGCAAACATCATGTCCTCCATGGCAATGTTCCATTCCGTTTTTAGGGGAATGCAATCTTAACGGCGTGCTACCTTATTAACCGTATGCCATCTTCTGTCCTTGATGGCAATATCCCCCATTCGGTCCTCTTTCCCCATACCCCTCTTCACCCACTACCACCTTATGTCTTTGGGTCCACGTGTTTTGTTCACAATTTATCTCCTGGTTTGGACAAATTGTCAGCTCGGTCACTCAAGTTTGTCTTTCTCGGTTATCATAGGTCCCAAAAGGGCTACCGTTGTTATTCTCTCACACTACACCGCTACGCTACATCACCTTTTTCGAGTCTGTACAATATTTTAAACATACTCATATAGCTACTAAGCCCTATCAGGACATTAATCCTGAACCTCCTTAAGTAGTTATCCCTCTCCCACCCACTCATATTCCTATCGAACATGCCGAGTCTGCCCCCCAACCTCCACGACCACTACAAACATATCAGCATCGTCGTTTATCCTCTGTTGTGCATGATCTTGTTCCCATTACAGACTCTCCTCCGACGCCACCTCCGGATCCGGCCCTGCCACCTGAGCCTGACCTTCCCATTGCTCTTCGTAAAGATATTTGCACCACCAGTAATTCATCTCCTCATTATATTGATTTGTGTTAGCATCGTCTTTCTCCTTTACATTAATTACACTTGCTTGTCCTCCTTGTCTTCTGTTTCTATTCCTAAAACTACAGGTGAAGCATTATCCCTCCCTGAGTGGAGGCAAGCAATGCTTGATGAGATGTGTGCTCTACAAAGCAGTGGTATTTGGGAATTGGTTCCTTTACCTCATGGGAAGTCGTTAGTCGGGTGTCGTTGGCTTTATACAGTAAAGGTTGGTCCTGATGGTAAGATTGATCGATTTAAGACTCGTTTGGTAGACAAGGGATATACTCAGATTTTTGGGTTGGATTACAATGACACATTCTCGCCTGTTGTCAAAATAGCATCTGTCAGACTATTTTTCTCCACTGCAGCAATTCGACATTGGCCTCTCCATCAGCTTGACATTAAAAATGCCTTTTTGCACAGTGATCTTGAAGAGGAAGTTTATATGGAGCAACCATCAAGGTTTGTTGCTCATGGGGAGTCTTCCAACATGGTTTGTCGGCTACACAGGTGGTCCCTTTATGGTCTTAAACAGTCTCCTAGAGCTTAGTTTGGCAGATTCAGCTCGGTAGTACAAGAATTTGGTATGATCCGTAGTGAAGCCGATCACTCTATATTTTATCATCACTCTGCCCAAGGGTGCATCTATCTTATTGTTTACGTGGATGACATTGTTATAACTGGTAGTGATCATCAAGGGATACTCCAGTTAAAACAACATCTCTCAAATAAATTTCAGACTAAAGATCTTGGTAAACTCCGTTATTTTTTGGGTATTGAAGTAGCCCAATCCAAGGATGGCCTTGTAATTTCACAAAGAAAATATGTTATAGATATTCTTGAAGAAACGGGCCTATTATAGATCCAAATGTCAAACTCCTACCCAATCAGGGGGAGCCTCTATCAGAATCAAGAAGATATAGGAGATTGGTTGGAAAATTAAACTATCTCACAGTCACTGGTCCTGACATTTCCTTTGTTGTCAGTGTGGTAAGTCAGTTCTTAAATTCTCCTTGCTAAGAACATATGGATGCTGTAATCCGAATTCTTAAATACATCAAAAGTGCACCTGAAAAAGGTCTCATTTATGAAGACAGAGGACATACTCAAATAATTGGCTACTCGGATGCCGATTGGACAAGCTCACCCATAGATAGACGATCAACTTCCGGGTATTGTGTACTTATCGGAGGAAATTTAATATATTGGAAGAGTAAGAAACAAAATGTTGTGGCAAGATCCAGCGCTGAGGCAGAATACAGAGCCATGGCACTAGTAACATGTGAACTCATCTGACTGAAACAGTTACTGAAAGAACTTCAATTTGAAGAGACCAGCACAATAACACTAATATGTGATAATCAAGCTGCATTACACATTGCCTCGAATCCTGTTTTTCATGAGAGGACCAACCATATTGAGATTGACTGTCATTTTGTTAGAGAAAAGATTGAATCGGGTGACATCATCATTAGCTTTGTCAAATCCAATGATCAGTTAGCAGATGTGTTTACAAAGTCATTGCGAGTTCCAAGAATTAGTTATATATGTAACAAACTAGATGCATTTGATTTATATGCTCCAGATTAAGGGGGAGTGTTAAATATTATATTAGAATGTAAATAATAATTAGATTAGATGGGCTGTAAGTATTTTGGCCCGTTAGTATTACTGTAAATTAGGGTTGTTTAATACCCTGTGTCTATATAAAAAAATTTCGTTGTGTAGTTGAAATACACGGGTTATTCCACATGTCTCTCAATACTCTCTATATTCAACAACACCATTATCTCTTCTCCTTATTTTACCTAAGTATACTAATTAGTAATTTTAACAACTTATGAGTCCATACGTGTTTGTGTGCATATGTATGCATAATCAGCCACATAAATTAATAACATAGAACATACATTGTTTTAAAAGTGAAATTTTCTGGAAAAGATCCAGGAAGAGCACACCAGATACCATCCGTGTCTAGTTCAAGTGGTTTTCCTATTTTCTCTACCAACAAGCGAGCATTCTGAATTATTTTTGCACCAGTATATGTGACAACACCAGCCATTTCCATGGAGTACCATCTTGCACCCCTGTAACAAAAAAACATTGATGCACAGGATGATTAAGAAGAAAAAAATAGCAAATGCTATTGATTGAACCCCAATGATGAAAATTGAAGAACATATCGAGATCAATATACTCACTTGCGCATTACATATCCATAAAAGGAATTAAGAATACACTTGTGAGCAAGTTGCAACGAATCATAAAGCACTACCATGTCCTGATGAATAAAACAATCAAATATGAAACCCCAACACTGTAACATATTGTTAACAGTAAATTGTGCAAGAATCAACAAGCCTATTGATATAATTCATACTTGTGCTTCCTGGATCTTTAAAGAATTTCCACTGGCCTTGGCATCTGATAGTTTTCCCTTCCAAACCTTGTTAAGGCCTTTATATTCATATCTCCTATCCCGGAAACTTGAACCAGATAGCACAAAACCTGGGCTTAGTACTACAAGCAACAAAAAATAGTGCAAGAGAAACTTAAGGGATTCCTAAGGTTAACCGGTCTAAGTTAAATCTATGAGCTGTATATTAAATGCGGTCCATGGATTATAAACATCTACAGACATCTGCTTCAAAATTACTTCTCTATGATCTTAACTCACCTGCGAACAGTGTCAACATAAAATGGATTTTCCCGCATGCAGATTCCAGCTTCACGGAGTTCAGTAACTGGTTTGTCAAGTACCCGTTTATATGCCTGAGGAAGCCACTATGATTTAGTATGTCATACAATATATAAAAAGAATGAACAATAAATCAGCCGTAACCTTCTGGCAGTATTTCTTTAAACGCTCTTTTAGTCTTGATTGTTGCTCGGCCTTGGGCAGGTCAAGAAAAGATTTTGATGACCTTTCATTCACCCCATCTACAAACTCTGACTCAATTTGCTTCTTTAGATGATAATAGTCACTGAAAGGATTTAAATAAAACACCGGTCAATAATTTATTATGTTTTTCAGTGATTTGCGCAAAACAATCTGCAGTGCAGCAACATTAACAAAAAAGAAAATTACACCTTTTCTTTCCCGTGAATGTTTCTCCACGCCAAACCCACTCAAGCTTGCGTAGACAAGTCTTTCCAGGACGGTTAAAGTCACATGCAGTGCAAATCTCATCCGTAACAATTGATGGAGGCTGCAGTTATGAAAGGAAAAGAATCCCTTAGGGGATGGAAGATTTATGTTTATTGGAAATTCAAAATTCAGGATCAAAACTCAGAGTCATGGTGAAACCAAAAAAGCAAAAAAATATACATATCTTTCAATTACCCCCAAAGTTTTAGTGAAATGCTTATCCACGTTTAACTATTGGCTATAAAATGCTAAGATAATAACCACTAACATTTTACTTCAAATGCTTACCATACTTGTACTAGATGAAAAATGTTAAGCTACAGATATCACAGAGAACAATGAGAGAAGATCATATGATTGATAATTAACTTAAAACAAAAGACTAAGCACCAACAAGACTCCCAACTGAATAGGGAACTAAATCATAAGAATAGCTAAGTAATATGAAAACTAATTTTAAGAGAAATACTCCAAGATAAGAAACTAATATTATAAAACATTTCATATATTCTAACACTCTACAACGCCTTCCTATTAAGGAGGTGTATGCTAGGAAGAAAAGAAATGATAGAGAATTAACTCTCTGGAGTAGGGCTTGTCTATGGGGCTTGCATTCTGTAGCAGTTGAAATGTTTAGAATAATCAACTTGTATTTCCCATCATGATAAAAAAAAATAAAAACTTTTCATAATCATTGTAAAGCATAAAATAAATGTTTTTTTGACAAAATATAAAATAAATGTTCAGACATTAATAATAAATTAATTATTTATATTCATACTTGAATTATACTTATTAATATATACTGCTAAGTAATCATATTATCATATTTTTATATCAAATATATACTAATATTTTTGGTAGGATCTTACAAATCGTGTTACGATCCCACGATTTATGATCTTGACTCCCCTCCTTGATCCTAGGTCAAATCTCGATTTTAACTACCAGGGTTGGAATGCATGTGAGCATCCAATAACATGATGCATAATGACACGAGGCAGAATTGAAGAAGCTCAAAAGAATCACAACCAAGTGATATGGAGCAGATCTTGAAGCTCCCAATCCAAGTGTGATCCCTAATACATATACTCGTAACAAATTTTCATTGGAAAAATATACCAAGAGCATCTCCAATGGTCTTTGTTTAAGGAACCCATTTTGGGTTTCATATATTACTACCAAGTGCTTCCCACAATGCCACATCATACTTATGCAATTCATACACATTTTGCTCCAATGGTAAAAAAAGAATGCAATGGTATCTTATTCCAATGGTTGAGAAAGGGAAACAATTTTTAATCCTATGCTACTGTATAGTAAATAAGCAACTTCAACAAGATCGATGAAACCCAATTTTGCCACCCCAGGTTCCTCAAATGGAGAGGAAAAAAAAAAGGAATAAGTTCATTCTCCTAATGGTAACCTGTTAGATACTCCATTGAAAATGCTCTAAGCATGCATATTCTGCTAAAGACCAATATTATAAATACAAAACTCATAATACCTGAAGCCGGTTGGTTAAAATTATGTTTGGATACATTGCAGCTACATCCAGATGATAAATAAGGGGGCATTCATCACGTATCGGCGCATCTCGTAATTTTACAAGCTGAAAGCATAGAGAAATAGGTGATAATAATTACTAAATTATGACATGATACCTAAATAACAAAAAAGTGATTTTGAAAATATAAGATCAAACAATTAAAATGAGTTTAGATAAAATTATAGACAAGTAACCATACGTGAAAATTAGCAAGCCAAAAATCTTTATCAGTACCTTTTCCATGATAGCATTCTTCACTTCATCGTAATTTGAGACAGATTTCAAATCCATCTTACCCTCTTCTTTTATAGCATATTGTAGATCTCGATCAAGGTTGTTGATTAATTGCTGGCACCACATCATTTCACAGTTAGTGAAGCATATTTCCAGAAAATACTATGAAGCATTAGCGAGATTAGATGACATGAGGATAAAAAAAGAATATTGAAGTTGTGAATGTTGCACACGACAAGTCGAAAAACTAGACAAGATAGGATTACGTATGACAGCATTAGAGAGAGAGTTGGGGTAGCACGTACAGTAGAAGATATGGTAGAAACTAAGCTTAGGTGGTTTGGGTCTATGGAGAGGAGATCTATAGAATTTATAGTATAGAGAGTAGATCAAATGGAGGGTAATCAAATCGCAAGAGGTAGAGGAAGACATAGAAAAACTATAATAGAAACTATTGGGAAGGACATAGAGATTAATGAGCTAGAAAAAGATATGTTATATGATAGAATTTATTACGTCGTTTGATCCATATAGCTTACCCTACTCAATAGGATAAGGCTTGGTTGTTGTTGTATTATGAAGAAGCATAATTCCAGAATTTAGTTATATCTTTAGGTAGGGGCAGAGTAAAAATCTGCTCCACCTGCCTGGCACAAAAAGGGTTTTTCCCTATTTTGCAGAGAAAATAACTAGAATTGGAAGAAGTATCAACTTTATATATGAAAATTGAAGATTATACAGTATGTTCGATAATGAAAGGAGCGCACAAGCAGTAGTAAAGAAATTAAAGATGGAAACAACAAACCTCAAAACCAGATGGCTCAAGTGTAAAACTACATGGAATATCAGATCTAAATACACCAGTTTCTAGGCATTCAACGTGCCCGCCTATGTACGTCTCACTCTCAAGAAGATGATTCTTATAAAACTTCTCCGGATCAGATTGGTGCTTGTTAGGGCAGATAACATTAGCCTTGTATGCCTGTAAAAGATGTAAAATAAATACAAGGAAAACTAGAGGCCTTGAAATGGGAAAGAAAAAAAAGAACAGGGAGATTCAAGTTCAATAAAACCAGGCATAAGAGCACACCTGGACCATAAGCAACATTTCACAGAGGGTCCCGCTGCCTTTGCGCAAAACCTCATCTGGTGACATGGGTATTATAGTGGCAAGAGAGAAAATAAAGGGATGAACATAAGTTTTATATAGGTAATAAGTGGACACTGCATCAGAAACAGAATAGGAAGCCATCGTCTGCAATAACAATTCAAATCAACGAAGAAAAATTAAGTAAAATTAACAAGATATCTCAGGAGAGTCATGACCAACCAAATGCATAACTTTAAAGATTGAAAACTCCAACAATAAAGTATGGCATATCCTAAGGACAAACCAAGTATGAAAGATAATGCTCACTTCCAACAATAAACAATTTAAGGACTACACAGTTCCTAGGCTCTTGATAGACAAATAAAGATGATATTCTTGATTTACATTTCTTTTTTGGCATTAAAATAAATCTCATCATTTCAAAAAAGAAGACAATAATCAAAGTATCAAACTACACCACTTCCATGAATTTGGTATACAGATACACAACATAACCCCAAAGTTGAACACAGTGTTTGTTAGAACCTCAAAAGACCTTAGAAATTAGCAGAGGACAATTTGACCCAAAAAATAGTATAAATTTAAGGTCCTCTTTCAGTCTAACACCGCAAGCATAATCAAAACCAATTGCATCAGATCTTATTAGGCAAAACAGGCATCTATGTCAACATCCACCTTTTCAATGGAAACTGATTACAAGGGAATGAGTATTATAGAGAGAATGTATCCTAACAGATTTGAACTCGGTTAGTTGCATTTTACAATGTTTACCATCAGCATTACAACAATATTAGACTCTTTATTTAGTAACTCTATTACACACTCTATTGAGTATCGCCGCCTATTCTAAGCATAATCATAGAGGTCGTACAAACCTGGAAAAAAAATTCAAATATATTGACAAATGACAACTATTCATACACAATATTTTACAGAAACTTAAAAGACAAATATTTTGTACTGTTTATATATACAATGCTCTATCTGCAATACCCAATATCAAACCAATTTAACAAATAATAGAGAAATCACTTCAGATCACTCATACCTGAGGCTTTTCCTTTGCAAAGCGTACCATGTCCTCAGGGTTCACCTCTTTTGGATCATAACCCAACTTAGCTTTTGTTACAGCCTAAATAATAACAAAGAAAATATCACATGGAGAAAGGGCAAACTTGGTGCAGCAGAAACTAATGAGCACAAGACTTATACTTTATACATTACAATTTATAATATAACATCCAACGAGACCGTTCAATTTAATGTAAAACAAGTTTTATTCAAACTTAGCGAATATAAAATTTTGGGAATATCAAATTTATTAAATATATGTAGCTAAGTAGGTAGTCAGTTGACTACATACAGTGGTGACCACAAGCATGTTTAGGGTATGAAATTGCATTGTGTCCCATTTATTTCAAGGGAACCAATACAATTTTTTCATAGTTATCAAATTTATATGTAAGAAGCTTTAGGGCACCTCTTCTATGACCCTAGAGCTGAGAGTCACACTTTTTTCTTTCTAATAAGACTTACTTACATCTAACACTTAAATTTGATTTCTGTGAAAAGTAAAAACATTCAACGTTTTCTTACTTTTGTAATCTGACTTAATTATTTTTCCAATGCATGCATGACTTATACAACAATATGAAGTAACCATGCCACTATTGTTTATGCTTAGAAAAAAGTTTTTCTAAATCGTATATCGTATTTGAAATATGTTATGTCACAAGGTAAATTAAAAATAATTTTGCTTTGATTTCTATATGAATTATTTTTTAAATAACCTTGAATATGAATGAGTTATTAATGATTTTGCAGAAAAATATGTAACAAGAATATCATACAAATGATTAATGAGACATCATTTGATTAGTTTAGTGCACCCAAAATCTCAGGAACGGCCTTGGCCAGACATCATTTTGTCATTATATTTATGCATATAGGGGAAAGTAGTATCTATAGCCTTACTAAGGTAGAGAACGATGGACAAAAAACTTGAACCAAGTAATATGCATTAAAATGGAAGGCAATGTTTTTAGCAAAGTCAAATGCAGGGAAAGGAAAAGGGGTACTCTGAATAACTAACAAGGTGCTTCCTTTTAATAAGTCATGGGCAGAGCAACAAAGGGAGCCATAAAGTAACACTATCCCATAACAGTTGTATAACAATAAGGTTACTGCTAGCATTATTTATGATTATCATAGCTTAAGGAGAGGATGAAATCTATCAAATCTGACGAATTTAATAAAATCTTCCAAAGATATTCTTATCAGTGTTCAAATAGTTATTTAGAGTTAACTATGTTTTTGGTCCCTATAAAATTAATAGGAGTTTTGGCCGCGATTGACTACCTGACACTTACATGGTTCTTATACACCCTTTTTGGTATATACCAACTGTCCCCATGCAACTACGGAGACTAATTTCCCACGTGGACGACAAATGTCTCCTGTAAGAGTTTAACATTGTTGCATTATCAGGGCTAGATCCAGACTCGAACCACTAGTTCGGCTAAAAGAGGCTCAAACCTACTCATCCAAGTGCTCTTGAACTTAAAAAATATGTTGCAACATTTGGGGAGAATCCATATCTAACTATGTCCAAGAGGACTATAAACCATACAAAAGTCCTACATGAATAACAACGAAAGACTGGTTTTTCTTTTGGATGAATTAAAAATATATATATTGGCATAAAAACCATGTCGTAAAGAAATTTAATTAAAGACAATTAATAGAACTGCAAACTTGAGAGTATGAACTTTGTACCTTTAGGCCTTGGCTCCCCTGAGGGAGATAACTGTCACGTTTAACCCAAGCAAAACAATCTAAATGGGGAGCAAATTTAGCACGACACTCCCCTTGATTCATGTCACATTGAAACCCAAGTTCCTGCAAGATCAAATAATAAACAGCAAAATAGAAGAGAGAAATAGTCAACTAATAAACTAAAAGGGAAACAGTAGAACTAATATGGTTCAGAATAAGGAGCAGATATGAAAATGAAAATTTGAAACATACATGATTTATCCCATAATGTATATGCAAAGATAGTGACTTCACATAAACAACTATTGCATAACAAAGGCAAATTTCAAGTTCAAATACAATGGGAAATAATGTCTTCCTTTTAGTTGATAAGCTGTTAATGAAAATGTAGAGAAACAAAGAATTCTGCATACATGATAGCATATGCATTTTACTTATTGACCCATGAAAATGAAGCCATTACCGCCACAAACAAACAAAAAATACAGAAAGTTAGCAACATACATCACTCATTTTGAACCCATGATGAGCTGCCCGTCGTTCCAGGAATGGCCAATCAAAGAAATCACCATTATAAGTCACATATATACCAGGTTTCACCTCTTGCATATGAGAAAACCAGAATCTAAGGAGCTCAATCTGCCAAAAAAATTAACCACAAACCAAATAATAAACCACAACAATTAAAAATTGTCACTGTAGAAAACTTGGAGGAATTGATTTTCAGCAGAGAAATAACACATGATATACCCATCATTTATGGAATCCTATATCGCATTACCTCATTCTGAACATTTGTCACCTTAAAATACCCTTCAAACTCAGGTTTTGGAGTGTACTCTAGATCCTCTATATCATCCCCAACACACTGGTAAAAAAAAACAACACAATTATTTAAAGTCATCAACCAACGATAATGACTAATGTTTTGCTAAAATACGTTCGCTAAACATACAACTACAAGATCAATTAAGAAATATTTTTAGATGAACTAGAGTTAAATAATCTATTACTATTTCACTGATCCTTTGGCTATATTTTATGCATAATTTGGGAGTCAAATAGATTACCAATCTCTACTTGTACATCTCCAATATAGAATAAAAAACCCAATATTTTATTGAGATCAATCTCGTGTGCACCCAAAGTAGAGGTGGTTGGGAATCGTGCAACCACTAGCAGGTAAATTATCTGAATAACATTAAACTCTTGTGAAAATAAAAGAGTAATCAAAAAATATTTATCAACAGAAAACTAAAGATAAGAGACTTATGATGCAACATGTATTTACGATTCCCTTTGTAATAATGCAGAGTAGCAAGCAAGAGAGTTTTCCCAAAAAAAACAGCAAGAGAGAGATTGTTCAAACATTAACACCTTCAATTAATCCTCACCTCTCTATTTATGATTAAATACCCTTGCCCGTCTACCATATACGAAATCATCATAACTAAATCATAGTCAGCATCAGGAAACTTTAATGGAAGTTTTGTGGTTTCGATATCAAATGCACAAACACGAACTTCGGCACGCTGCAGAAGATCTGTCCTCTTCTCAAGTGTAACCCCATCGTTGGACACTCCGACATCATACCACTGGCCACTCCGTATATCTGGGTCACATGTGATCAAGAGTGTGATGATAAATATAAATACAACATGGCAATGGAAGATGGGATAATAGAATAGATACTAAAACAAGAGGAAAAATATCAAAACTTACCATTGTCAATAGCAAAGCGAACATGGTAAGGAACGTCATATTCACGAAGATCAATTATGCAATCTAGAAAATCTTGAGGTTTTTGTTCTCTGTTAAGAAATAAGCAGGCTACGATCAGATCGGGTAAAAAAGTAAGTTAAAATTTACTTACATAATCACGGCTAAAAACTGAAATTGCATTGTTAACGGAAGGCAACTTCAATCTAAAAATTTTTTGTCCTGTGACACTTGATTTACCTTCTCCCTGTTAATATAGACTCATAGGCTTCTGCAGCATCAGACTTTGCCTTATTTCTTTCAACAACATGCATCAAGTCACTCTTCACATTCATCAGTTGTTGCACGGTATCAAATGAAAGCTTTAAATAAGATTTTGTCAATCCAGACAAGTGGTTTTTCTGCTCAGAACCATGAAAATAATTCAGAGTCCATTTATAAGCAGATTCAAAGTAAGCAATTATGCATGGTCTTATTGATTAAAGCAAAATGAACTTCAATGCAGACTGAGTCATGAGCCATTTTGACTTAACCGTCATAAAGTCTGGAAGGAGTTACACCATAAAAACCAAGAAAACAGATAATAAAGGCTAAAGTTGTATTGCTTGTCATGTATCAGATAAGAGATGCGTAAAATTCTTACAAGATCCAGGTCTTCCTTTTCAACAATTTTAATATCTGCAACTTGGCTTTCGTAACGTCGTCTCAGGTATGCGTCAACATCCATCTCCATTTTATTCTATTAAATTCACATAATCACAATTAGGACCATCAACATGATGGTTGTCACAGAATAAACACTGAATCAAAATAAATTCGTAAAAGCAATGAATATAAATGATTGGATAGTCACACATGAACAAGCTTAAAACCAAGTATCTTGCTATGGCACTGTACATGCATGCAGGTGAATGTGCTCACTCACCTTTGTAGCTACATAGAAATAAGGGCGAAATCTGTATTTTGTCTTGAATGAGGACCCATCCTGCAGGTAGACTCCAATCAGTAATCTATTTACCAGACCAGGCCCCTCTTTTGGTGGAAAAACTAGTAAGAAAATCAAGCTTCTAGAGAAGCATTTTAGCCGAAACTACCTGTGTGACAAAGTAAAGATCAACGCAACTGTATACTTTGCGTGTATCCTCATCCTCATAAGACGACTGCAAGGCATGGTAAATCATGTTTAAGTCCCTTCCAATAAAGTATTAAATCATAACCAACTTGTTGTGACTTCATAATTAAGAACTGAAAACTCAACTTCTAATCCAAGGAAAATCACCAAAAAATATGAATTACCATATAATGTTATATTTTAGCATTAGAGTAGAAGGATAGCCAGAAGCACAATCCCATTCCCACATATAACCTATGGAGTACGGACACAAACACGTAGACCAGACACAACACTAAAGGTATGTTTGGGAGTTGCATTTTGTAGGGGTTTGGAGGGAAGGGCTTTGGAGGCCTAAGTCTATATTTTGTTATATATTTGAGATTTTTAAAAATTGAAAGAATAATATGATAAATATTCAAATAATATTTCATTTCTAAATTTATTTTAAGAAATACTTCATAGCTTCCTTAATTTGAAAAACAAAAATAAGTCTTTCCCTCTCCTCTCCTCCCCTCCAAAACCCAACTCCCAAACATACCCTAAGAGACACAACACTAAGAAGTAGACACCAGTTATAATTTGCGAAAATAGAAATAATTGAACGTTACTAGATGCATTAGTGTTGCTTCAGTGTCAAATACCAACACATGTCTTAAAACAGAACTGTGAAGTGTAAGTGCTACATAGCATGTAGCTAGTAAATGATATGTGCAACTACAAGTGTTGCGGCAGCAAAAGCACAATTTTATCATTTATCGAGCTAAAGGAATGGAAGCTATGAGGGGGAAAAAATCATTCATACATAAACATTTCTTGCAATAAGTAACTAACAAGTTCAATTTCACATTCGTCTATTCACCAATTTGATATTGAAATAAGGAAAACACTGAGTTATAGATCAAAGGCACGCAAGAAAAATTAACGAGAAATTCACATACGGATGAAAAAGTGAGTAACCATCCAAGTCGCTTTTGGCCTTCTGAGAAAAGATCGAACCCTAACTTTGCTTCGAGTTCTTCCTCGGCGCTGCGGATAAGTTTTTGCTTCTTGGATATTCTATTGTCTCTACGATCCCACCTCCGGCCGTCGCTGTTCATCGTCAACGACGATGTTGAAAATTTTCCGATTAGCTCTATTCAAACGGAGGTTGTGATTTGTGGTAGTGAGAGTGGTAGTAAAAGCCCCAACCCTTGTTGTGTATTTTCCCGCGTTTTCTCTCTTGTATTTTTTGTTTGGCGAGTAAAAAAAAGTCTTACGTGTATGCCCTGACAAATTTCATGGTTTTCCTTTTATATTTCAAACATTTAAAAAAAGAAAGTAATATTAGTTTCAACAGCCGATACACATTTTTATCTCTCCATTTAAGTTTTAATTACTATTAGAAATAGAATATGGAAATCAAAATAAAAAAGTATATATTTATGCCAGCTATGATGGATATTTTTTCCTTATATTTTATTTTTAATTAAAATTTAATTATATTTTATATTTAAATTTATATATAAAAATATTATTTTTACAAGGAATTCAAAAGCGAAGTGTAACTTTAATGGTACTGTACACGACGTTGATATTGTTGGTAATAATGTATTATACTTCTAGAATTATGTTTGGGTGTTTTCAAATATATATATATATATATATATATATGCAATATTACAT
>JBBPBR010000003.1:60875369-60890053 GCA_037974775.1 Cicer pinnatifidum
ACAAATTAAATCTAAATATTTACATTATTAATATAATTTTCTTAATTATAAGGACAAAAACAATATATATATATATATTAAAATACATTTAAGCACAACACATTGTTTAAAATATCAATATTGACACAATGTTAATAAAAAATAAGAGTTTAGTTTGAGTATTATACAATCTATTTTAAAATTAAGTGATATTATATCTCAAATCAATAAATATCGAAATTATTGGTTAAGTTCAACTTGAACTCAAGACGAATCTAGTTTAATTAGTTTTGGTTAAATTTTTGGGATCATATGATCAATAACTCACAATTATATCTGCAGATAAAATTCACAAGTCACATAGTTGGAATTTATGTTGAATCATAACATGAATCAAATTGATCAATCTTTGTTGATAAAATTATAAGTCAAATTTTTTCTTACAAAAACAAAATGTTATTGGAACACAAGACTTAACACAAAATATGACATAAATACCATACAATGTAAAATAAATAAGATCATATTTTGTATTTGTATTACAATGCATATTGTTGTATTTGTGTCTCATTTTATGTCAAATTGTGTTTCAATAACATTATTCAAACAAAAATAAAAAATAAAAATAGTAATATTTTTTAAAAATTACTGGAGACTTTATGGTGGTCGTGGTCAACCTTACGTCTCCAAGAAAATCCGCCTTAATAGTATAGATAAAATAAATTTTGAATGGTAGAGGTTTAGTTATATTTATTAGTTTATTGACTTAATTGCAATTTTAACTCATCTATTTTTACCGATTCATAAAATTGGTCCCCCTATTTTAACAATCGACAATTTCAGTTACTCTCTTTGATCTTTTAACTAAAAAATGATGACATGAGATGTTTTAAATAATGTGACATATGATATGATGATGTAGAATGATTAATAAATATGAAATTGGAATAAAACGTTGTAAAAACTTAAATTTTAATTTTAATTTTTTTATTTAATAAATGACATATATATAATTAATGGATACAGATTGTTCTATATTATAGAATTGTATGTCTCGTCATTAAAAATATGTCAAATCGTCATTTTTTTTAAAAAAAAATGAGAAATTGATCAAATTTGTCAATTTTTAAAATAGAGATCAATTACGTGAATTGATAATAATATAAGGACCAAAATTATAATTAAGATTAATTTATTTGGTGTATATATTATGAAACTTTTTTTTATCATAGACCATGTATCAACAATACAACTGGTTTGTCTACCACTGAAAATAATACTAGATAAACATGGATCAACAATATAACTTAATAATCAACGAAAATCAATACACTCAATTATCAATTAGCATTTGGACCAAAATATGGAAGAAGAAATCCACGAAGTTCTCATATCAAATCAATATCGAGTTATTTTTTATAACAATTAATAGTTTAAATTTATCTGTTGTTTAATTTATGTTTGTATTATTTTATTTGGTAGAAAAAACCAAATACACCCCTTTTTATATATTTACTTCTTCAATTTTTGATTGTATTATTTTATGGTTTCGAGTGGCATTTTTAAGAATGTATAAACAGAATAAGTGAATGGTAGTGACCCTAAGATTAACATTGTGCAATTAATACATACATCATATATGAGAGTCATAGCATGTCCAGGGATTCATTGAATCCTTCACATTACTTAACTATTTTGCCACTGCTTCCTTGTCAAATATCTATTACACACATTGAAGGTCAATAAAAAAGATACATTAGACTAATCTGTAAATCATACTAGTACATATAATATAATAAATGTAACGAAGATGTTAGTGTCAGTGTCAAACACGACAATACGCCTTCGATTAGAGATGTGATATACCATCCTTGTTATTTATTTTGCTGAAATATATTATTTGGTTAAAGTAAATGTGAATCGGTTCGTATCAATGGCTAGTCTCATAATTTGTTTGAGCTCTTTTGGTCCATTCATTTTGACTATTATTTGTCAACAATTTAATACCAAATATCTAAACATGTTTTCATTACCAAATATGGAAAGTTGAAGGGTATATTTTCTTTGGCAAATATGCCTTTTGATGATGTCAACCTTCAATCCAAAGAAGTATTTCAAGTTGCCAATCACCTTCAGCTTAAATTGTTCTTCCAACTATTGTTGAATTTGATTGATCAAGGTCCAATTAGGATAATGTCGTCCACGTAGACTAGGAGAAATGTGAGAGAATCTTGAAACCCTTTGGTGAATAAAGAACGTGTGAGTCCATGTTGAGAGATGGTTGAAGAAAACATAGAAAACCATTGGTCTAGAGACTTGTCTCAAGTCGTATAAGGACTAGTTGAGTTTGCATTAAAGATATTGAGTCTCCTCTTCAATGGGATAACCCATTGGTAATTTCATGTAGACCTTCTTATCAAGGTTGTCATTCGAAAATGCATTATAGATGTCCAATTGAAATAAATGCTAGTTATGCTTGGTTGACAAAGTAAGAAAACCAAAGTAAGAAGAACCCACAAAATATTGTAATTTTTTCTACAAGGGAGAATGTGTGTAAAAAATCAATACCAAATGGTTGTATGAAACCCTTTGCAACCAATTTAACTTTGTGTCTCTTGATGCTTTCATCTAAGTTGTATTTAGTTTTAAACAACCATGTGCAATTTTGGTCAAATCCGATATCCGATCAATTTTATTTGGGTTGGATTGAACTCTCAATCCATAACTTTTCCATCAAATTGAATTAAACTAACTGATTATAAGCGAACTATATTGAGTTCCCATATGATAAAGAAAAATATTATTATTTTTTCATTTTAAAAAATATAATCAAATTTAAATACTTTAACATGTAAAAAATAATAAAATTATATCAGAACATATCATTCAATACTTAAAATAATCCACAAGCACAATAAGATAATTACATTAACTAAATTAGCAACAAATTATCAAAAGAGTCCTACAATTAAATTTTAGTTATACATAAATAATAAAAATAAAAATATATATTACACGTCAATGGACTGAGTTCACAATTTTAAAATGTTAAATCTATTACTCGTACCAAATATAATTAAATTTCAATAGATTGATTCGAGTTAAACTTAAATTTAAATGAGTTGAATTAAAATATGGTTGAATTAATTTAACTACGGAGATTTATCTATACCCATGTATTAGTCTAGGAAAGGTGGGGTGTATATGTTAGGTGTGGAGTTTTTTTATGGGTTTGCCTAAAAATAACAGCAAAGGCCCAATAAAAAATGGGGGTAAATTAGTCATTAGATCACATAGAACAAGAGCAAAAACCCTAAAGCGTTTCAATATATATTTTATATTCTTTCATTTCAGTTTCACTAAGCTGCTGCGCTCGCCTTGTGAAACCCTAATCCCTCTGTTAATCGTCACAATGCCGCCAAAATTCGATCCCTCACAGGTCGTCGAAGTTTGCGTCCGAGTCACCGGAGGCGAAGTCGGAGCAGCGAGTTCACTCGCTCCAAAGATCGGTCCACTCGGTCTATCTCCCAAAAAAATCGGAGAAGATATCGCTAAGGAAACCGCAAAGGACTGGAAGGGTCTTAGGGTTACCGTCAAGCTTACTGTTCAGAATCGTCAGGCTAAGGTCGCTGTTGTTCCATCCGCTGCCGCACTTGTAATCAAGTCTTTGAAGGAACCTGAACGTGACAGGAAGAAGACGAAGAACATCAAGCATAATGGAAACATCTCCCTAGATGATGTCATTGAGATCGCTAGGATTATGAGGCCGAGGTCTATGGCCAAGGAGCTTTCTGGAACGGTGAAGGAGATTCTTGGAACTTGTGTTTCTGTTGGTTGCACTGTCGATGGAAAGGATCCTAAGGATTTGCAGCAGGAGGTTAATGATGGTGATGTTGAAATCCCTCAGGATTGAGGAGGTTTATGTTTTCCTGACTCTTTTGTTTGATCTGTGTTTTTTATTTATATAAATTTGAGAATCTATTGAAGGTTTTTGTTGTTTATTTTCTGTTTTGGATAATTTAGATAATTTTGAGAGATTTTACCATCCTAGTTATTAATTATGATTACAACATTTGCTATGATATTTTGATATAATTCTGTCATTGAATTTTAGTTATGACTATATTAGTTTTGCGTTTGGTAGCTTGAATTTCATTATATTTGCTAGTTGAATTGGTGTTCATTTTAGAGTTTAGATATTGTTTGTGTTCACAGAATTATAGGTATAATGTGACTACTTGATTCTGCTAATAACCCAATTCCCCATGCCTAATGGTTGTGTGGTTTTTGTGATTTAGTTATGTAGCGCTGTTTCATAATTTTAATCTCACACTGAAGTTAAAGATGAAAATATTGCCATTGTTCTTTAGGGGACTGACATCTGCTTTATACCCCTTAACAAAGTACAACATTTATGATTGCTGATTTGCAATTGTTTATATTTGTCATTTTTCATCATTCTTGATTTAGACTTTGTCTCAATGGTTGACAATGTCTGTTTAAAACTTATTATTTGTTCTTAGATAACCTTTTTGCACAATCATCAGTATGTTAAACATTGTACATTGTTGCGATCTCTTATGTGTTCTCTTGAATTTATTAGTAATGAACATTATTAAGTTATGAGAGATAATGATATTTCACGTATATGATAGTTTTAATTCTTTGTTAAAGCCTATTATCTGTTTTTGAAATGACTCTTTTGTATAATCTTCAAAATGTTGAACATTGTACATTGTACATTGTTTCCATATAGTAATGGTTGAGAGATAATGAAATTTAGCCTATATGCAACTCTTTTAATTGTTTTTTTTACTTGTATTTACTTCTTTATTCATGATTAAAAGTGGTTTGTGAAACTGCCCATAACTCTCTCCACCCATGTTTTTGAATTTTATACATATTTTTCACTAATATTTTTAATGAATGCAAACATTATGGCTTGCTGTACATAAACCTTTGTTATATGTTTATTTAGTAGATTTGTTTTTCTGTTTTTTTGGTTAGGCTTCTTAACAGGTGTATCTGCCTGTTTGGAAATGACTGACATAAAAAAGAAGGCTGTTATATTTCTATGTTGAGGTTTTCTGTGAAATAAGCATCTATGTTTTTCTATTTGTGTTTTTAAAAGTGATGTTTATTCACATATTGTCTCCAAACATGCATCTGAACTAATCAACCCTTCTAGTCATTTGCATTTTTATCATTTTTGGTTAAGTTATTTGGAAGTTTCAATTAGAATCACAATTCTACACCTTTGTGTCTGTTCTTGCTCCTGATCATCCTCCACGTTGGTCATTTACCAGTTTCCATCTTGCCCCCATTTGTCGTGTAGTTTTCTCTTTGTTTGTTTTCTGACGCACATTTGAGTTTGCAATGTGGATATGATATGTTTGGTTTCCCGGTTGTGAATCATTTGATGAAAATCAGTTATCGCCTTTCTCTTTCACGGTTTCTTAAGAATCCTATGCCTGCTTTCTTATCTGTTTTTTTATGCTAAAATTGAGTGACATCCCAAGTATATCTGTATTCCACAAGATTGAATGAAGTATATGTTGTTTTTTAGCGGTGGAGGTACCTCTCTAAGGGTGTGTTTGGTTGGGATAAGAGAGAAAAAGTTGAGAAAGAGATAAGAGGACATACTAGATTTGATGTATTGTTTGGTAGGAGGAGGATAAAGAGAGAATAAATAGAGATCAAATATACATGTTCTCTCCCTTGTCTCTTGATTGATTGAATAAAAAGGAAGAAGATAGAAATATGATTATATTTAAAATTACAAATATATCGTTAACTTATAAAATCTAATACATTAATTAATTACACCAATTTTAATTAAATTAACATAGTATAATTAATTATTTCTCCCACATAAGCGTTATATATTTAATTTAACATGTATTTAGTTGTACACGTTTTATTAAATTATTAATCTAACTGAATTTAAACAGAAAAAGTTGAAACGTGTAATGTTTTATTTGTTTCCTAGGGTATAAGTGTCAAAGGAGTTACTGCAGTTTCCTGGCCGTGTTTTTTTATCTCGCTTCAAATTCTGACTGCCAAATGAAAGTAATCGGGAATTTTTTCTAATGATAATCTCTCGAAATCTATAATTCATGTCTAATGCATATGAAAAATACAATTTTGTTTTTTTAATTATCTATAAAAACTTTATTATTATTTTTTGAATATTTAGAAAAATCACATTAAATTCAAATATTTTTAAATTCTCGAAACTGAAAAGTAAGTGACATGCAAATATTTTAAAACTTTGAAATACAAAATTTACATATTTTTGAAATTTTTCATGAAATTGAAAATTTTGGAATGAAAATTTTCTAAACTTTAGAGCATTCTAAAAATTTTGAAATAAAAGTTTTTAAAATTTTTCGAATTTTGAAGATTAATATTTGGGACGTTTAAATGAAGATGAGAAAAAAATTTGTTAATGACATGACAAAATATAAGTTTGCACCAAAATTCATTTTGAATGTTTTGAAAGAGATAAATAAATAGAATCTCACAATTTCAACTCAAATATATAAAGCAAGGAGTACTTATCGATAATATTTGAGAGATTTGTACATAAATGTGCATCATCTATTAAAGTTAATACAAAATGAAAATTATATGCATTGGACAAGAAGTTAAGATGATTCAGATGTTCTGAGATACATATTTTAGACGCATCTTGATTGTATAAAGTTGTTAAACATTTTTATTTTGTTTTGATATATGATAACACATACAAAACAATTAGATATCGGCTACCATTGCTTGAAATTGTAGGTGTACATCTACTAGGTTGACTTTTTATGTTGCATTTGCTTACTTGGAACAAGAGCGAAACAATAGCTTTATCTAAGCCTTGATAAATCTAAGACAATTGTTTGTATATGAGAATTTAATTTTTAAAGTTATTGTGACTGATATAAGACAATTGTTCGTATATAAGACAATTGAATTTAATTCATACTTCAATTAATTTGCTATGTCGTTTTCATATTAAAAAAATATTGGGGTAAAATGCAAATAATATGTGAAAAAGGATAAACAAGATCTGATAATGGATTTATGGAAAGAAAAAAAGTATTTTTAACTAGCGCGGAGGAGTATGATAATCACTTGCAACACTTTGAGCTAGTGTGTGACGATATTATCCTTTTTGTTGATTATGTTAAAGATTGGTTCACATCTTACAAAGAAAGATTTTTCGTGACTTGGACCAATAGAGTGATGCATTTAGGGGAATACAACATCCAACAAATACTATTTGTAAAATACTTATGTTTTTTATAAAGTCAAAAACCAAAGAAAGTGATCAAGTTGCAAGATAAAAAAGAAGTCAACAATCAAGTCAATTGTGATCAATATGCTAGAAGTCTTGTAATAAGGTAAATGATGCAATATAATATTATTATATTTCAAATGCACATGAGAACCTTTTATTTTAGCATATGCATCAAAAAAAATTTCAAAGTGTCAAAATGAATGAACAATATTTGAAAATCAACTTTTTGACAAAATTCTAAGTTGTATTCGAATACAACATATTGTAGCCGAATACACACTCAAATAAGTAGCAAAATCTGAATATTTGTATTCGACTACGAAATGGTGTAGTCGAATACAAATCTTAAGACCATAGCTAAAATTGCACTTTTGTATTCGACTACAACATGGAATAACCGAATACAAAACCAAGTCAGTCGTAAAATTCAATCATTTGTATGTGAATACAAGATGTGGTATTCGGATACAAGGTTAACTTTATTAAATAAAACTGAACGTTATAGAGGTGTATTCGACTACACTCCTACTGTAACCGGATACAACTGTGAAACAATGTAATTTTTCAGTTTAGATTCAACTTAGATCATTGCATATGTTCATCAAACCTCTAAGAACGATTGCCATTGATCTAAAGTGATGTTTAAATATATAAATACTTATTAGTTTCAGATTTAACTTAACAATTGTTAAATCAATCTTAGAACAAACTCTCTGAAATATTTCGATATATTAAAAGTCTTAATTTCATATTTCAAGTACATATTTTACATTGTCATATCATTGAAAAATGTTATTTATTGTATTTGAAATTATATTAGATTGTTATAATTGTACACTCTTGATTTTAGTCAAAGTCATTGTTGTAAAACCATTCAAGTTATTGTGTAAATTAAGGAAAATTGTGTACTTTTTCAAGTGTTGTAAATCTTTGCATATTCTTGAGATGGTTGTTTTGCAGAATGTTGAAATGGTTGTTTTGGAGATCTATGAGAGGCATTGTCATACTCCCTATATGAAGGATCACGATGAGCATTAAAAAAATTCTCTTTTTAGAAGCTCCCTTGGTTTTCACATTATCGGGTGATGGACGAATTGTTGTTGTATGTGGAAATACAAGTTCACACACTTTTGTCCTGAATATTATTTCACCAATAATATCTTGTTTCTTCATGTATGCTTTCATTGTCTCTCACTCTTCTAAAAAGTCATATTTTGTTAAACATTCTTCATTATCAAATTCATTCTCCATGCTTAATTTTCTCCAAAAAAATATGAATGTTATCTAAAGGGATAACATTAATAGATATCTGCAAAGTTGTCTACTCACAAGCACAAGGTAACTCATGAGTTGTTTTTATTAAGTAATCACATTTTATTTTGTCAATATCTTCAATCTTTAACATCTTTAATTGTTTATCAATTTTTAAAAAAATATTTCCTTCATACAAATTGATGTAATCTTTGATAAAATTGTGAATTATACTCATGCTCAACATCGATAATGGCTTTCTGAAAAGACGATTTAATGCTACGCATTTGGTTTTTCAACATCATACTCACACCATCTCAACTTTTACACAAATCTCCACTATTAGTTTGCATCATGTTTTTCAATCTCCAATGAGCAAACTCAGCTCTATTAATAAATTAAATAACATAAATTAAAATAAATCACATAAATTACTAAATAATATTTATAAAACAAATCATAATTTAGAAGTGTTAGTACAGAAGTGCACCTAAGTGGGGGGTGAATTAGGTGTATATAAATTTTTTTGTTTCTAGAGACTTAGTGAATTATTTTATGTTTAGGATTGGTGTATGGAAAAATGTAAATGACAGAAAAATAAAGAACACGATATATTATCCTGGTTTCGCTTACAATCAATGTTACATCCAATTCTTTTGTATAACACAAAAGATTTTCTACTATCTGTTAAAATAAGTACAAGTTTAACTCTAAGACTTCTTTTACAAACTTCTAATTATCACCCTAAGATAGCACACCATTATCCTAGAGTTTTGCAAATCTATCATCTCAACGTTCTGCAAGGCAGCCATCTCAAGAATTTTCAAAGCAACCATCTAATATACATGTATCTACTTTTATTCATCAAAATATCGAGCACATTATAGATGTTGTGCATGATGGAAATTGTGGTTATCGCGCAGTTGCAACTTGCAATATTATTAGGTTAGACTGAAGAATCTTGACCTTTAGTTCGAATACGTTCGGATAAAAAGACCAATCTACATCAAGATATTTATTCCAATGTATTCGATGACATCGTTGAGACAATGTGGAACTCGTTGAAGATTTCTAGTTTATGTGCTTAAGAAAAAGATAAGTGGACGAAAATTAATATATATGTGAGAAGTTTTTATATAATTGTATTTATTTTTTGGTATCGAGTTAAAGTTGAATTTTTAATCATTTATTTATAGCATAAATAACACAAAATATTGATATTAGAAAAGAAATTAATTATACAAATGCAGATATCATATCAACATCATTCATCGTCAAATAAGCTGAATAAAAATGTACCAGCCCAAATTCTTGAATCTGATGTTGTACAACATCTGACACATGTACTTCAACAAACTTCTTCAGTTTCAAACCATGTGTGACCTCTTTCAACGAGTCATGATCCTACAAGTAGTTAAAAAACATAACAATAAAATCATTTACTAAATTTCATTGAAAGAATGTACTAAATATAATATATAGTTATTCTTAATTAAAAAATTAAAATATATATCTTCTTCTTATATCCGACGAGTCATATGGTGTTCATAATGTGTCAACATAGATGTCACCAATGGTCCTCCTAAGAATCCAGACTGCTGAACCTGGTCTTTGACGTCTTCAATGTGTTGCGGCTCTTGTTCCTCGTAATCCATATGTTCATGGTCATGAGCATCCTGTTCAGACTCCTGAACTTCCTCGCCAAGTTCACAACGATGTTGACGATGTGGACGATTTGCTTCATTCATTCGATAGTAAGATGTCGTGGGTGGAACTCTATCAACTCTACAACCTCTATCGCCCCCAACACTTGTGGCGATAATACGAATAATTTCCTATCTTATAGTTTTAGGCATTGTAATATTAGGTTAATATAATTATTATATTAATAAATAAACAAAAAAATTGGAAAAAGTTAAAAATTTCAGAACCTTTGAAAGTTTCTAATAATTTGAAAATTTTCCATTTTAAAAATTTCGAATTGTTCGAAGTTTTGAATATTCTATAAATGTTCTATTTCAAAACTTTAAAATTTTCGAAAGTTTTGAAAAATCGGAAAACTTTCTATTTTGAAAGTTTCAAATTGTTCGAAAGTTTTAAAATTTTGAAAATATGTTTACTTTTGGATTTTGAAGATTTAAAAAAATTTAAAAATTAAAGTAATTTCTCTAAATGTTTGAAAGAGGAGTGAAGAAATGAGAGGTAAAAAATTTAAAATTTGTATAGATAATTAAAAAAATAAAATTATATTTTCATATGAGTTGGGAGAATAACAAGTATAAAAGAGGGAAGTAGAATAAAAAATTCATATTTTACTATGGCACGCTTGGACAATGTAGTCGTATAAGCCCAAGAGTACAAATAATTGTGTCCAATACCCATTACTTTCGTGTACTGTTGTGAAATTGCCTCGACAAACACCAACTAATAATAAAAAGTCCATGGCGACCCATTCTTCGTCTCTAAGAACTGTCACTGTATAGTATTATTGTCTATATGTGAAAATAATACTAATATGCATGCGCGCCGTTAATCACATCAATTTATGAACTTTTATTTCATGTGTTCTAAGTTGCGAGTAGTGTATTGGTTACTCAATAAACAATTTTGCTCTTTACAAACACACGTTCGATTCATTAGTCACATCACATTCATAGATTGATCTGATTTATTTAATAAAAATATTAAGCTCAAATTTTAAAAAACTATTAAATTTGACACGTCGATTTATATATATTTTATTATTTATTAATATTATTTTTTTTATTATTTATTAATAATATTATTTTTTATTTTAAATTTCTATTAATTAGACAATCAATCAGTAGTCGTTCTATATTCGATACTCGTTCCATATTCGGCAATAATTTCACGGTAGTGGTTCTATATTCGGTAATCGTTCAATTAGACAATTACTCAATCGTTTCATATTTGTTTGAGATATAATAATTGATATGTTTGTTTTAGAAAAAAACCTACTCTTTGAAACTAAAAATCATTTTTTAGAGTTTAAAGGGTGTTTGTTTCAGATTTTTTTAAAATAATTTTGTTAGAAAAATCATTTTTTGTTTAATATATATAAATATGTACATTGATATTGGTATGTAGAGAGAATCACGTAAATTTGTATGGATAGAACATGTAGTTTAATATGTGGATAGGGACCAATAGTGAATTCATTTTTTGTTATTATTTTTTTGGAGGTTGTTGCAGATTTGTTAGTTATTATTTTATTAAATTAGATTATAATTTTATCAGTTTCCATTTTATATAAAGATATATTTTAGTCTATTTAAAAAGAATGTAAAATATAATATTTAAATATTTTAATATCAATAAGATTTTTAAATAAATTTTTAGGTCAGGCTATACTTTTAAAAAGGCCAGCAGACCGAAAAAAGTATATGATAAATCGTTGATCAAACTTATACCTAAAAAATTAATCGTTGGTCAGATTCAAGTCCATCAAACATGATCTGACTTATTCTCACCCCTATTGGCAATGCTGCTAAGTGCAAAATCTTTTTGTTTTTTTTGTTTTTTGACTAAAAACAATTCATATTATTTTTAACAAACTTGCAACTTTGTCTTGGATTTATAGCACTCCCTCAAATAAGTTTATGCAATTATGAATGTTCAAATATATTTTTAATTATGTTAAATTCTATTCATCATTATTTGTGTTAATGTTCAATTTTATTTTATCCGCAAATTCGATAATAATTTTAGGGATCAAATTAAAAATAAAATATTAATATATACGATCTTAATTGATAGTAAATAGTTAATTATATATATATATATATATTTACTGACAAAAAACTCATACAAATATTATTTAATATAATAAAAAATATTGTTGAAATATTTTTAATTTTTTATACCTATTTAAAAACACTATAAGTTCATGGACAAATTTAATAATTTACTCTATTTATTTAAAATATAATTCAAAATACAACTTGATAGAGATAATGAAAAACATGAGACCAGGTAAATATGTGACTATCCTAACCAAATAATCAACAATAACATCTATTCTATCTCTTATGATTAAAATTGAATAATAAACTCAAATTCAGATAACTTATTTTTATTTGAATGAGCACTATCAACCAATACTAAAGTGCAAAATTAAGATCATGAATTTGTATATTGAATATTGAATATAAAACTCATAACTTTGAAGGCAGCCACCGTCCAGTGCAAGTAGTCATTGTCATGTAACACCGTCTAACACAAAAATAATTATATTTATCCATCACTTAATACCATATAATAAATACGTGGTGCTCTTTCAGCCATAACATTACACTCTATTCGAAAAAGTCTACATTTTAATGACGATCACAAATCAGTCATCATACTCATTATCGAATAATATATGCGCATGATAATTTCATGATGAGATCCAGATGCCTCTGGAAGTCATTAAAATTCCTAATTATTTTTCACCCCAAATTTCACATCACAATATTCACAAACATATAATTATGGTTTCAAAAAAATATTACCCTAAAATAATTAATTATTTCAATTTTTGATTCACACTATTTAAAATATAATATTTATTTTTATATATTTATAATAATTTATTAATATTCAACAAGAAAGTTAGATTATTTTCTTTTTTATTCATATAAAATAATTAAATTATTAAATTATTTTTAAAACGATCCTTAAACTTAAGATTGTGTTAAGAATTTTTTTTCCTTTTCATAAGAATTATTTTAATAATTTATTTGAATATACAACGACATCAATTATTTTTTTCAACATACTAATAACTAATTTGTGTCTTTTCTTATAATTAATAATAAATATTATAATAAAAATATTAATTAGTTTTTTCTCTCCCTTTAAATATAAATTAAGAAACTAATATCACTTTCTAAAAAATTTATGTTATAATCCACTTAATTTAATTATCATGATTCGACAGTAAAATTTTATATTTATAAAGGAAGGAAATATTATTATTTACCAGTCCATGTCAAGAGAGTGGTTGGAAAATTAAGGCCACTCTGTATTTCTAATTCAATTACTGATCTGTAAAGAGGACCGACTATTTTGGTCTCATAATACAATTAGTCAGCATGAAATATGCATCACTGCTTAGTGCTTGCTATAAAGAATCGTGATAAATTGAGGCTTATAATAATTGTTGGCGATACTATATTTGTTTTTGGTCTTAGGTGATTCTAATTTATTTGGGCGCACTTTAGCTAATTTATTTATTTGTTTATGCGTGGAGGTTTTGCCCATGCATGGGTAAAATTCACTAATTTTTTATTAATTATATTTTCTCTACAATATTTTGTGTCTTCAGTTTTTGAAAAAGAAAGTAAAAATAAAAATGTTCCTTGGAAATATATTTCTATATATTTTTCAATAATGTCACCGAAGTTACCCTAAAAGTCTAGTAAACTATCACGATGAAGTTAACCAACATATAAACATCATATATAGTTTAGTCATCTCAAATTCGTCTTAATTTTTTTTTAGGGAGACAAATTTCACATTCTCTTTAAGTTTTTTTTCTTCATTCATTAGAAAGAAGTGTGGGATTAGATAATTTTTTAACCTCGAATTATCCTTGTTTAATTTTTCGTCTTATTACGGTGTTTGTGTGATTTAAATTAACCGATTGACTTTAATATGATTCAACTAAGTGATCATCACATATTCGAATGCATGTATATTCCAATCACTTGGATTTTGTCACATATATTATGTCGTTTTATACTATTAACTTAAATATTGTAAGATTATTCGCATATTTATCTTTTATTTTTTAAGACGTTGAATTTGTGTTTGTAACTAATGATATTCTACCAATATGAATGAAACCAATATCATTTTCTTTTTTTAATCAAAAAATGAAAATAAAAATAAACGTAATTGAATAGTGACTAATCTTTATAAAAATATTGTAGAATACTCAAGGTGAATTTTCTCAACCCAACATATATTAGAGGTAGTAAAATGGATAATTATGGATATCTGTAAATATTGTAAATACTTTTATGTTTATATTTACCATTGTTAAATATGCATTCAATTTTTTTTATGCATCAATAACTTATATTTGTCATATACTTTTATATTTATCAGTGATAAATATTTATCTCGTATTCTATATATACATATGTGACAAATACTC
>JBBPBR010000003.1:60912954-60924191 GCA_037974775.1 Cicer pinnatifidum
TGAAAATTAAATTTAATTCATGCAATTTTCATGAAAGAAGATTCAAACACATCTAATAATATTCGGTTTTGTGCGATTTTCAATTATTTTGAATTGATCTTTGTTTTTTTTTTTTTTTTTCCTGTTTGGATGTGAGTACCCTTAATTTAAAGGTATTTGTAAGACCGTAATTTTAAATCCTAAGTTATACAATTTTAGGGTATTTTGTGTTAAATTGCTTAGGCTTTTAACCCAGTTTTCGGTATTTAGTGAGTTAAAGGCCGAAAATATATTTTTGGAAATTTGATTAAAATTATTTGTCGAGGAATAATTTATTTAGGTTTCGAAGAATATAATTCTGGGCAGTTTTGTTCAAAATATCTCAGGTTGCCGAAAAGTGTATTTGACAATTGAGTTGCGACGAGAGTAGATATTTTTATCAAAATAGTTGGAGATGTGAGCGAAGGGATGGATGTGAGAGTTGTTAGATATTTATTGGTTTAGGTTTAATTATTATATATATTATATATATATATATATATATATTATATATTATTATTATTATTATTATTATTAGTAATATATATATATATATATATATGTTTGTGTGGAGGGAAAAGGGGAGGAAATAGAAAGAAAAGAAATATAAAGGAAGGAAAAAGGGAGAGAAAGAAACAAAACATTTCCATCTTCTCCTTCCTCTGCCGCGACATTTCCTCTTCTCCCCTTTTTCTTCTTCCATTGGTTTTACTTCCTTTTTCTTTCTTTGGCTTCAAGAATAGAAACCCAAAGCTTAAGGGGTAAGAAAGCAAAGATTTCTCAGCTTCATACTTCTTCGTTTCGAAAACGAAGAAAAACGGTATTAGGGATTCAAACACAAACCTTCCCGTTTCACCTAGATCTAAGCTTCGTTTCGTGAAGAGATAGAAGGGAAAGTTGCTCACTACCACGCTGCGGTGCTAGGGGACCAACTTTGGAAGCGGTGTTGCGAGCGGAGTTTTTACCGGATTTGCTCGCGGTACTGTAATCGCACGTTACAACTAATGTGAAGGTAAGGGCTCCTTCCAAATTTTTAGTTTTCATTTAGGGACTTATCTGTGGTGGTGTGGAAAAGGATTTTGTTAGGGTTAAAGTGTTGATTTGGGGAAAAATGAATCTAAGGTTTTATAGGTAAAATCTTAGAGTTAGGTTTTGGTTATATTGATGAATGTTTCATGGAAAATGAATTTACCTCATGTATGTATGATTTTGAGTAAATGAAATTGATTGTGTTGATTTGTGTCGTCGTATTCGACATGTTCATAATTGATAATTATAGAATTTGAGTTGTGGTTTGTGTGGAAAAGTGATTTGATGTGTTTTGGTGTGAATTATGAATTGAATGTGAAAGTATGTTTGAGTTTGTTTTGTGTAGAATTTGAAAACCATTAAGTCAAACGAGAATTAAGAATGGGGAATCTCTTAATGTCTTGTTTACTTAATGTGTGTTTGTGAAAATCCTTTAAGTTAACTGGGCATTAAGAATGGGGAATCTCTTAATGTCTTGGTTACTTAATGTCATTTTAAAAATCGTTTAAGTTAACTGGGCGTTAAGAATGGGGAATCTCTTAATGTCTTGGTTACTTAATGTTGTTTTGAAAATCGTTTAAGTTAATTGGGCGTTAAGAATGGAGAATCTCTTAATGTCTTGGTTACTTAATGATTGTTTTGGAAAATCGTTTAAGTTAAATGAGAATTAAGAATGGGGAATCTCTTAATGTCTCGTTTACTTAATGTTTGTTTTGAAAATCGTTTAAGTTAAATAAGTATTAAGAATGGGGAATCTCTTAATGTCTTGTTTACTTAATATTTGTTTTGGAAAACCGTTTAAGTTAAAAGAGTATTAAGAATGAGAAATCTCTTGATATTTCTGTTTGCTTAATGTTTTGTTTTGAAAATCATTAAGTTAAATGAGTATTAAGAATGGGGAATCTCTTAATATATGTGTTTACTTAATGTCGTCGTGAAAATGATTTTGTGGAGAAATGAATTGTTGTGTTTTGGCGTGAATTGTGTAATAAATTTGTGAATACGTTTGAGTTCGTTCTGTGTGGAATTTGAAAACCATTAGAGTTAAACGAGTATTAAGAATGAGAAATCTCTTAATGTCTTGTTTACATAATGTGTGTTTGTTTGTGAAAATCTTTTAAGTTAAATGAGTATTAAGAATGGGGAATCTCTTAATGTCTCGTTTACTTAATGTTTGTTATGAAAATTGTCTAAGTTAAATAAGTATTAAGAATGGGGAATCTCTTAATGTCTTGTTTACTTAACGTTTGTTTTGGTAAATTGTGCTGACTCGTGATAGGTGGCACCTTGGTAAACGGTACGGACCCATGATAGGCAGTACGTTTATGGTTTACACTTTTTAGTAAATCGTGCAGACCCGTGATAGGTGACACCTCGGTAAACAGTACTGACCCGTGATAGGTGGTACGTTTACGATTTACGTTTCTTGGTAAATTGTGTTTGTCCGTGAGAGACTGCACAGGTGTTTGTCCGTGAGAGACTACACCCTGGTAAATTGTGTTTGTCCGTGAGAGACTGCATAGGTGTTTGTCCGTGAGAGACTACGCCCTGGTGAATTGTGTTTGTCCGTGAGAGACTGCACAGGTATTTGTCCGTGAGAGACTGCACAGGTGTTTGTCCGTGAGAGACTACACCCTGGTAAATTGTGAATTGTTGGTTCATCTTGTTCGTGTGGGTATTGTGTTATAAGTGTTAAGTGTTATGTTTTGGAATTTGGTGATAACATGTTTGATTGCAATACTATTTCGAAACTCATGATGTTGTAGTAATTGTGTTATAAGTGTTAAGTGTTATGTTTTGGAATTTGGTGATAGCATGTTTGATTGCTATACTATTTCGAAACTCATGATGTTGTAGTAATTGTGTTATAAGTGTTAAGTGTTATGTTTTGGAATTTGGTGATAGCATGTTTGATTGCAAAACTATTTCGAAGCTCAATTTGTCGTGGTGATCGCGTTGGAATTGCTAAGTGTTAAGATTTGGGATTATGTATGAATGTGATTGAGTTAGTTTATGTATTTTTGGAAGATTACGCAGGGAAATCGATTGCCCCAATCGATTGGATCAGTTACAGGGACTTCTCTAAATTGATCAAATCGATTTGTCAAATCGATTTTGTAATTTGTCTGTCAAAACCCTTTAAGAAATCGACTGAATGAATCGATTGATATGTCTCATGTTTTCTTGAATTTTGAAAATGCATTGAAGAAATCGATTGACCAAATCGATTTGGCCATCCAAGAACTCAGCCATTTTTCACGAAATCGATTTGCCCAATCGATTGACTTCAATACAGGGGCTCTGTCTTTCACGAAATCGATTTACCCAATCGATTTGGTAATGTGTTGTTTCAAAATCACTTAAGAAATGATTTAGCAAATCGATTGGATTCATTACAGGGGCTCTGTCCTTCACAAAATCGATTTCCCCAATCGATTGATGTAAGTTCAGAGTTCAATTTTCACTTAAAACTTTCAGGAAATCGATTTGCCCAATCGATTGGCTCAGTGGAAAATCTTATTTTGAGTTAGATAATTGATTGCTCAATTGATTTATCAATGTTTTGGTCAGTTATGTATTACTTGATGGATTGAGAACTTTATTTGATTTCATTTACATTTGGCAAGCATTATATGAACTTTTAGCATATGAAAAATCCTTTTAAGGTGCATGCTTAGTTGAGAGGATATTTTGTGCATTTAAAAACTTAAATGTTATGTGTTAACTGTTAATTTCGGTTGGTGACCCTTTACAACTATTGTGGAAATCTGGCTTTGCCCTCATATGAGAGCCAGGATGATCCTACCGGTTCGTACCCTACGGATGGGAATGTAGATGGGAATGCTTGATTGGAGCTACGCTAGGAGGATCTCACGGGGCGCGTGGAGATCACTCAGGGGGTTTAGTTGTTTTGTAGAATGATCAGACTAGGTTGACACAGAGGGAACATATGTCTTTCTTTTGGGTTGCTTTTATTTTAAACTGGAAGACTGTACCACTTTTGTTATGTAAATATTTTGAATTCATATTTTGAGAACTTTTTCCGCTGTTTGTAAATTATAATGACTTAATTACTTATCCAAATGTGTTATCTTATTTATTTCTTTGTTTTATTTTAATTTCTTTCGAAAAAAAAATACACCATCGCTTTGAAAAACGGGGTGTTACAGTATTTTTTTCTTTATTAAGTATATCTTATTTTTTATGCCTAAAGTCCTTAATTTAGTGGTTTTACCTTTAAGTAAGTGAGTTGTTGGATAAATACTACAATAATTAACTGATACAATTGTAAGATTTTGGGTTCGAATTTGAAACATGATACACAACTTAATAATATCAAGTGTTTTAGCAAATATAAAAAATTAATTTTGGTCTTTTATGAAGAAAAAATAATAATCAAATGTTGCACATAGTTTGAGTTATCAAATGTTACAACCAACTTAAATTCCATTTAGTAATTAAACAAAATGCTCTACTAAATTCATTCTTAAATGTTGCCTGCTCGATCATTCTAAATGGGTAGTCCATCTAGGTTTTGCTGTGGACTATGCAAGCAATCGACTAAAAAACTTCTAAAATCAGAGAATGTCAAATAATTATTGGTTAGACTATATGATTATATTAAAAGTGAGTTAATGTTAATATTGGTGCTGCCAAGGGGAGAACTATTAAAGAGAGTCACATTAAGTGTCCAATTTCCCTGCACAATGGCATTAAATGAAAGTGAATATATATATAAATGTAATTAAAGAAAGCATGAAGAGTGACGTGATTTTAAATTAAGATCACATGATTGATATTCACATAAATGGAGTGGCTGTGGCAAGCAAGGCATGCCTGTGCTGTGGCTGTAGCCATAGCATTTGCTCCCTTTGCTGCCCCTCTAAGCTAAGTCAACCCCACGCTTTAATTGCTTGGATTTTTCCACGTAGAATAGAAGCAATGTACAAATCATTTTTCTAACACATTAATATGCACATGCATTATGGAGCCTCTAAGTACTCCTTACAAACAGTTAATGTCAAAATTAGCATTTGATTACTATAATTCTTGATTAAATACCCAAATCTATAGATGATATGTGCATGATTATCTTTTAATTGTGGTTAGTTTTCAATTAATCATCCAATGATATTATTCACTACTCCACGCTTACTCAAGCACAAGAACCATGATTAAATAAGCACTACTTTTTATTATAAAAAAAAAACTATAAACATCATTCTGCCAATAGTTTGGCTTATTTCATTTTATTATTAGTTTTTTTTTCTTTCTAGAATCGAAAGAGATAAAACCTAAAAAATACCGATATTGTTAGGTTATGCGTTTTGTCTCGAATTTGAGATCTCACAGTTGAATGAATTAATTATAATGAAATTTATCATTTCTTTTAAAGAAAAAAAAATCCAAAAAATGTCATTCATCTTTATGGTAGTCGCACATTTACATCTTCATGAATATGAATCAATCAATCTTGATTATATGATCTATATTTTAATTGCTTATTTTGAATTGGTTTTACTAAGTCATTTAAGCAATCAAATTTTAATTAATTAAACGATAATGATTGTACGAGTGTGAAATTATTTTATTCTATATATCTAAATTCAAGTCCAAGGACCAAGCACTTCCTCAAGACTAAAGTCACTATAAAGGCCAGAGCAAACCACCCACAACTTCTCACCTAAAAGCTACATATTTTTCTACTTCCTAAGTTTTTACACAAAACCCAAAATAACAAACATGAGTCCCATAATAAACTTGTCCTTACTCTTCCTCCTTTCCTTAACACTTGTCTCTATAACATCTCAAGAAGAAAGAGCTCCTCATGGTCTTGTTTACGAAAACCCTGTGGCTTTTCCACCATCAGCATATATCTTCTTCCATCCCAATGCACAAACTCCTAAGACCAAAGACTCTTGCACTGCATCCAAATGTTCACCACTACCTCAAGTAGAAGCCAATCAGAAATATTATCAAAACAAAGCTTCAGCTGAAGAATCACAGAAAAGTGGGAAACAAATTGGAGCTGGTTTTGTGGCTGGCATTATCTTTCTCGTTACTTTTGTTGTTCTTTTAGTTATTGGAGTTTACTATGTTAAGGTCACCCGCCAAGTGAACATGAGTAGAACTATTAGTAATGTTCAATCTCATGCTTAATGTGTATGCAATAATTACATTGAAATTTAACCTTTTCTTAAATCATATAATGAGTATGAGTGTGTCTATATGCATTTTGGGTTTTTTCATTACAAGACACATCACTTTCTCAATATTAGTTAGTTGTTCATTCCCTTTCAATTTCTCTTTGTTTTTGGTTAGACAATGTATCTACAATTATGGTTCTAACTTCTAACAGCAGTTGCCGTAACACAATTAATCTTAATGTTGCAACAAAATACTGTCTAATGCGATTATAATTGTAATTGTAATTTTATTATGGAGACTTTACAATTGCAGTAGCGGGCTGCAATTATTGACAGTGATTAATGTCTAATTTAATTAAATATATTTACAGTTTTATATGTCATGGGTTTTCCAACTTTTAACTGACACTATCAAGATAAGCAATGCATATACAAAATAGCAGGTTCTCCTCATATGCAAAAGGATAACTAATAAAAATGTTTTTAGGGATGGAAATGTCAAATGTCTGTTGCATTTTATTTGCAAAAGACAGACGCATGCCCTATCCACTAAAGCTAGAGTCTTGAACATAATCTGATAATGTATTTAATATCATGTGAGTAAAAATAAAGGGCGGATTAATTATCACCAAAATATTACGTATTATTCAAAACATGATAGATGCACTAACGGAATTCAAATCTAAACGATGAAGTTTGTGAATTTCCTTATCCAAGAAAACCACTTTATTTTAAACCTTGTGATGGACTGATTTGTCCTTCAACTTTTGCAAGTTATGGCATCTTAAATGCAATTAATGCAACATAGAACACGTAACAGTTCATGTAATTACTTAAAAGCTGGGCCAGTCGTGGATTTTAGTCTAGAGACTAATGTGTCCCAGTTTTTTATAAGGGCTATTTATGTCCATGTTTTATCTCCTTTGTAAGAGTTGTTTCTTTCCAATTCTCTTTGAAAATTATTTCACTCTGAAGATCTCAATAATCAAGATCTCAAGATGGCATTGGAGACTTGAAAGTTTTTATTTTTATTTTTTCTGGTGAGGTTAGTAACTGTGGGGCCTAAGCAGAGCCTAACAATGACAGTTTTTTACTAATGGGACTAGCTGGAGGATGTTCACATTCTACAAGGCCAGACAACATTAATAGTTATGGCACTATTCTTTGACTAGAAAGGAACCCAAAGAGCGAGAGGGAGGAAGAGATGAAAAGCATTGAGGTGTGTTTTCTCTTTGTAATATCTAAAACTTCGTAACTGAGGCTGTTTAATTAAATAAAAATATACCCAACGATTATACACCACCTATATAGTTGGTGTCCAGTAGAATTCGCCTTCCGATATTTGAATTTCAAAAGGAAGTGTTTCTAACTGAAGTATTTGAACCTGTTCAAGGTCTATTCTATCTATTTCCCAGAGGGCTCAATTTCTATGCATTTTCTAAACTTAATGCTTTATTCATAACATAGCTTTTCCCCTTACAACTAGAACCTAAGAAGTGCACAAACTCCAAAGTGAGATAATCATATATTTGTACAATGCTGACCAGTGAGTTAATCCTTAAGTCGTTATTATAGACAACAGATACCAGTAACATTCCAATCCAGACATAGAGACAATATAAGTAAATTCCAATATTCAAAAACTAGTAAAATCATGTATTTTGATGCATATACTGAGGGAACATATGAATGTTGCAGATAACATTACATTGGTCTTCAAACAATTTAGAATGTGAAGATAAATAAAAAGGCCAACTACTGCATGTTTTAATATCACAATTGCACAATATATATAGTATTAAAAACTCATAACATTTCTACCATCCTCGTGAGCTGAGAGACCTTATCAAAGGTCCAAATGTTTGATCCACAGTTTTGTTCCATGAATGTGCAAATTCAGAACGTGATTTCTTCCCAAATATGGGTTCTCTAACCTGGTAGTCCACGAATGCTGAAAGGTTAGAATCTAAGAGTAGCAAATCAAACATGAAATTTGCAAGTCAACAGTGACACTGGTGGAAATGGGGTCTCTCTATTTCTCAAAAGAAATAGAGATATCCATTACTACAGTTTTGGTGTATAAATATCTAATTAATGTCGCCATTTTTTGGAATGTGTGTTTTTTTATTATTTATATACCAAAAAACTATAGTAATGGACATCTTCATTTCTTTTGAGAAATGGAGAGTATCATTACCCGATAGAATGAATGCCCGATATTTCAAATGCAAAGTCACTCAAGCCTGTGGACTCTAAAATATAATATCATGGAAAATTGACATTAAAAGTTATTAAAAAAAGGAAGTAGAAATAAGTCAGGCTTTGAGCTAGTTAAGATAAACTTTTCTATGAGTTGAAATCAATTCTGCACCTCAATTTTCAAAAGATCTCTCATTTTGCTTCTACATGAGCACTTTTGAACTTATTTTTGAGTTAGAAACTAATGCTTATTTCTACTTTTCTTTTATTCCAAGGCTTGCTCAACGGACACATATGGGGAAATGAGGATTGTGAATGCAGCACATTGCAGGTTCAAACCTGCATACCGACTATTGGTGTCCCTAGCTCCTACCAACTGACTATTGACTCTGAAATATAATATCAAGGGAACAGATTGATGTTCAAAATTATTGAAAGAAGGGAGTAAAAGTATGTTAGACATTGAGCCTATGTGTTCATGTTCGTGATTTTTTCAATGTCAATGCTTCATAGCTTTAAGCTAGTTAGGATATCTTTACCACAAGTTGAGATCAACTTCTGCGCCTCAAGTGTTCAAATGATCTCTCATTTGGCTTTTCAATGAACACAGAACACTTACAAATTTATATTTATGAGTTAGAAACTAAATGCTTATTTCCTCTTCTTTTTATTTAAAGGCCGGCTCAATGGGCACATATGGGGAAATGAGGATCAAGAATGCAGCGCATTGAAGGTTCTAATCCACGCACTGTGTATTGGTGTCCCAAGCTCGTAAAAACTGAGCTAACACACGGACAACTAAATGCTTATTTCAGTTTAAAAACACCTTTAACTTAGAAGCAAATTATTTGGCTTTTATCAATTTCCAATACAATTGTTTGTTCAGCAACCTAGAAAAATAAATGATGCTATTTTGCAATGCATATATGTGGCTGCATTCAAGAATAAACGCAGTTATCTACCTGCACCTTACAACTCATTATAATCAACCCAGAAAAAACTTCAGATCATGCACAAATATAATTTTCCCTCTCACACTTGTATAGACAATTACCAAAACATGCTAGCAGGACGATAAAGATGGTTTCACTGAGTGATATAGTGCTTTTTCACCAATACAAAAAAGAACAACACTAGAAGACCAGAAAAAAAAAATGTGAGAGAAAATTGGGGACATTTTGGATTGCCTTATTTGAGCTTATCTACTAACATAAGTACTCGTAAGACTATCTGAAACAGCTTATGGAAACAACTTATAACATAATCATAAACTATTTTCAACTAATTTTCATTAGCTTTCCTGGATAGCTTATAAACACAATTTATATCTTATATGAAAACAATTTTACTTAATTTTATCTTTTTACAGAAATAACTAACATAAATAAGTATTTTTATCATAAGCATTTACCCTACTAGATAAGTAGTTAACTAAGTAATGAATGATAAAGAGAAAATGTTATCAAACTAACTACTTATCTAAAATATCCAATAAAAAAACTATATACAATATATGCATTTAATTAAGTTGTTTTGGTGAAAATTTCCGATACAACCTATAATTCTTTAATGCAGTAAAGTATGAAAATGTGCGTTTAACCTGAGAGTGAGATTGGGAATCCGATACAGAAGAGTAGATGTATCTGCGTTGCTCCAATACAACCACACTCGTCAATATTACACCCAGTGACGCTCCCAATAACCGCTCCTGTGTTATGTATTACAACCATTTCACAAATCAAAAACTTCGAATAATCAAATTTCAGAAATCCACACCATTAATTTTATTTTATTTTTATTTTTGGGCTAAACAAAACGAGGAAACAGAAACCTAATTTGAAATCCGAGGAGGGTTGATTGTGTTAGGAAAGTACCTGGGTGAGAATACTAATCATCGTTTTCGTTTCGTTTAATTTCGTTTTTCCTGCGACGGATTTGTTGGAACAATGTTTCCCTGTTACTTCCCTATTTCAATTGCACTTCCCCATTCACTGCGCATTTTTCTATTAGATTCTGGAAAACGCTTCTCTCTTACGTCGTATCTGAGAAAGGCTTCTTTTTAGTTGGGCCTCAATGTTGGGCTCTGTCCTGGAACTATTTTATGGGCCCCCCAATGTGCTACAACATTGGCAAAACAAATAAAATTAGAAAATTTGACCATGTACCCCCAAATTAGCCCTGTACCCCCAAATAATTTTTAAAATGCCAAAAATACCCTCAACTTTTTTTTGACTATTTTACAGAATAAAAAGTTAAAAAAAAATTCACCCTTTTTACATTCTCGGAGCAGTAAAAAAGAAATCCGGTAAGTCCAAGATTTCCGGTAACTTTCGGAAAACTCAAAACCAAGATTTCCGGTACACAACAGACTTCTGGAAAACTTGAAAAAAAAGTTTTCCGGTACAGAAGAGAAAACTTGTGTACCGGAAATCTTCAGACCCAAGTTTTCCGGTACAGTTCTGGAAAACTTCATCCACAAGGTTTCCGGTACAAAAGAATTAAATCTAAAAAAATTGTTCTGTACCGGAAAACTTGGTAGGAAGTTTTTCGGTACAGAACAATTTTTTTAAATTTAATTCTTCTGTACCGGAAAACTTTTTTTTCACGTTTTCCGGGGTACTTCTTTTGTACCGGAAAACTTCTAACCAAATTTTCCGGAAGTTTTGTAAAAAAATTATTTTTTTGGTTCCGGAAATGTGAATAGTGAATGACAAATTTTTTAACGTTTTATTATATATATAAGAGGGCAAAAATGTCATTTCATTCATAAAATGGGGGTATAGGTATAATTTGGTGGGTATGGGGTAAAATTTTCTTAAAATTATACCCTCAACACCCCTAATA
>JBBPBR010000003.1:60925832-60952911 GCA_037974775.1 Cicer pinnatifidum
ATTTAATGATTAATAATATAAATCATTACTATTGGTAAATGACTAACAATATTATAAAATAATTTATAAATTTATTATAAAATAACTTATAAAATAATTTGATAATAATATAAATTATAAATTATGCATTTATGTCGATATTTATGAGTGATTAGTCGATTTTTTTTATTGAGTTTAATGATTAATAATATAAATTATTACTATTGGTAAATGACTAATAATATTATAAAATAATATTATAAAATAATTAATAAATTTATTATAAAATAATTTGATAATAATATAAATTATAAATTATTATCAAATTGAAAAATAATTTATAAATTATAAATAATTGTAAAATAATTTTATAATTTATAAATTTATTATAAAATAATATTATCAAATAGATTTTGGAGGTATTAATTAAATTGCGGTAGAAAGAGGAAAAATAGAGTAAGATTGAAAGAGATTAGGTATTGAGAGCATGATTGAGAGGGGAGAAAGGAGGAATGATCCACATCAGCTTTTTGGTTGATGTGGGAAATATTTGTATAGGTGGCATTCGGTAGTCTGTTTTAAATATATATAATAGATTGTTGGATGTAATTCAAATTGATTAGTAATTAGGTAGTTAGAGTATGATTAGAATATAGTTAGAAGGTGGTTAAGTTTGTTGAAACTCATTCACTAGAAAACTGCTTCTATAAAAGCCAAGATCAATGTAGGAATGTAGGGCAGAATTGGATCAATCTTTAGACTGAAAAGATCAATCTGATACAGAACAAAGATCAATATTAAGAAGTAGAAGATCAATCTTCGTTTTTCTGTTTTCTCTATTTTCTTCTCTTTTCTTCTCAATTTCAATTTCTCTCAAATATACAACATGTTCCCACAATTGGCATCAAGAGCTTGGGTTTTAGACCTAGGGAAACACGAGTGCAAGTGTGAGGGGGAATCAAAATTGGGAAACACAAGTGTGAGTGACAGAATTGGGAGAGGTGGTCTGCATCAAGAGCTTGGGTTTCTTGCTAATTCTGGATGAGAAGAATTGGGAGAGGTGGTCTGCATCAATGAGATCGTTGTTGGGAGCTCAAGAAGTGTTTGAGATTGTTCAAGATGGCTATGAACAACTTGGTGCGAATCCAACCGAAAGACAACAAACAACTTTCAAAGATTGCAAGAAAAGAGATTGCAAGGCATTGTTTTACATCCAACAAAGTGTGAATTCAAACAATTTTGAAAGGATCTCAAAGGTATCTACATCAAAAGAGGCATGGGATATCTTGGTGAAGTATTGCACAGGTGATGAAAAAACCAAGAAAGTGAAGCTCCAAATGCTAAGAAGGCAATACGAATTGTTGCAGATGAAAGAAGATGAAGTTGTGGCAGATTACTTCAATCATGTGCAGGTTGTTGTTAATCAGATGAGAACAAATGGTGAATCATTAACTGAAGTGGAAGTTATTGAAAAGATTCTTAGAACATTAACACAAAGGTACGATTACATAGTGGTGGCAATTGAAGAATCAAAGGATCTTGATAAGATGAAGATGGAGGATTTGCAAGGCTCTCTTGAAGCTCATGAACTGAGATTAAGAGAAAGGTGTGCAACAACCTCAATATCCCAAGTGCAGGCCCTGCATGCTCAAGTTAGCAAGAAGACCAACTAAGGTGATGTGAAGCACAAGAAAGGCAAAAGTAACTTCAAGTGGTACAAGAAGTATGATTCTGATGAAGAGACTGATGATTCCGATGAAAGGTCTGGAAGTTCAATTTCTTCTTGTCATTATCAATAACACATCCTCTGAATTTGAATCCTCAACTGCCATTTGAGCGTCATCATCCTCTCTTGATGGCAATCACAAACAAAGTTCGTTCTGGAAAAAGTGTTAAAAACGAAGATCGTTTTGGAAAAGGTGTTAAAAAGGAAGAACGTTCTTCGTCTCAGTTTTAGTTTCTTGATACTGGTTGCTCGAATCACATGACTGACCATATAGATTGGTTTGTAAGCATTGATGAGAGGGTAAAAAAAGAGATTAGATTTGCAGATAACAGCAAAGTAACTGCAGAAGGAGTAGGAAAGGTGTTGATTCAAAGGAGGGATGACAAACAATATTCCATATGTGATGTGTTGTATGTGCCAAGAATGAAGAACAATCTGTTAAGTCTTGGACAACTACTTGAAAAGGGATATTCAATGAAGATGAAACATGGTTAAATAAAGATGTTTGATAGTGCAAACAAGTTTGTATTGAAGGCACCATTGTCCAGAAATATAACCTTTAAAACAACAATGTCAAATAGATCTTTAAGAATGATGGAGGTTGAAGGATTGGATGCGATGCTGAATCCAAGGGAAGGTGATGTTAGTACCCCCAGCTATTCAACCTCACACAGCTTGTAAAACTACAAATCAATGGAAAACAATCAATCCCAAAGTAAGAGCAAGAGTTGTTGTAGGCGATGTTGAGCGAGGGAACAAATATGCTAATGTTCCAGCCACTCTTGCTATTGTGCCAAACAACAGAAGAAAGGTCCCTGCAATTTCTATTTGCAGAAAGAAGAAAGTGATTGTGCTAGATGATGATAGTGATGATGGTAAGAGTGAGGTCCAAGGAAAGCTAGTAGATGCAACTAGGACTCATGTTGCAGCTCATAGCAATAAGGCAAGAGTTGTTGTATGTTTGGCTTGCAACAAGACTGAATTGCAGCAGCTGGACGGATTGTTGGAAGATGACATGAAGTTGGTAACAAAGATGAAATCTGAAGCATTGAAGACTGCAATTGGTCAAGGCGACAAAGAAAAAAAAACTGACGTGTCGTTAACCATGAGTGCCGTGACTGAAGAAGGCATGATTTTGGTGAAAAATGCAGCTTGTGAGAGATTGTTGAATCAGAGGGTTGAGATAAAGATGAAGTCTAAGAAGATCAAGGACTGTTTGAGCAGATCTGCATAGTGCATGAAAATGTGCTATCGATGTGGTGAAGAAGGACATTTTGCTCAAAAATGCGCAAGACATCCAAGTGTTCATAGAAAGAGCAATCATTTAGAAACAAGGTTTCACTTCTTAAGAGGTCAAATGACGAAAGCAAGGATGAAACTAGAGCACTGCAATATGAGTGATCAAAAGGAAGACATCCTAACTAAAAGCTTGAAGAGGGTGAAGTTCAAATAGATAATGAACAATCTTGTATTAATGTCAATTGAATCACTTTGAATTAGGGGACATGTTGGATGTAATTCAAATTGATTAGTAATTAAGTAGTTAGAGTATGGTTAGAAGTTAGTTAGAATATAGTTAGAAGGTGGTTAAGTTTGTTGAAACTCATTCACTAGAAAACTGCTTCTATAAAAACCAAGATCAATGTAGGAATGTAAGGCAGAACTAGATCAATCTTTAGACTGAAAAGATCAATCTGATACAAAACAAGATCAATCTTAAGAAGCAGAAGATCAATCTTCGTTTTTCTGTTTTCTCTATTTTCTTCTCAATTTCAATTCCTCTCAAATATACAACCTGTTCCAACAGTTACAAGCACTAAAAATGTTTAAGTTTTATTTAAAGAAAAAAAAAATCTTGATGTTTCTATCCTATCCAAGCATTTATTTATTTATATCTGTTATGAATTTCACAATTTTTTTTACTTAAAAAAGTTACATGCATGGACGGTCTACCAAAGTGACCAATCCGTTCATGAGTCCAATTCCTAGTCCAATGATCCAATGGACTAGGTTGGTTTAGGTTTTAAAACCATCATTACAAATATTTAATTACAAATTGAATAAAATTATAAGATTATTAATATAACTTATATGACTAATGATTATTAATTTTTTTTTCATTATTGTTTTGAAACTTTATTTCATTTATTTTTAAATCTATAATTACAAGTCTACAATTTTTTCTAACGCATAACAACAATCCAAAACCAGGATTAAATGTGCAATAAGAGTAAAATCAATAAAAAACAACCTTACAAATCTTTTATTGAATTTTCTCATAGGTGAAACCTAAAAAATCCACAAGCACGCGATCTACGTCAATCACTTTCATGCATTTCTCATCACAACAATCTCAAGAAAACTCCTCAAGGTCATATTTTTTCATATTCAAATAACAAATCTTCATATTTATCAAAAGGTCCCACACATAAAATTTTATGACGGTCTCTAAAAATTCCAACATTCAATTTTGAAAACAAAAATATACATCAATATTTTTTATGTGCTAACAGCCACATACAATTATTTTAAAAGCATCTAATAACATATCAATTACTTTAGTCAGCTTACCAATGAGTTAATGATAAAAGAATTTATTTATATTAACTTTAAAAACATGAAGGAACAAAATTATTTTTCAATAAATGATTTAGACTAGTTTAAAAACTAGTAAAACCGAACATTAGTATATGGCAAAGGAAAATAAATATAATTTAATGTGTTTTTTTTTTAAAAAAAATTAAGATAATTTTTATTAAAATGTTAAAATAAATATAAAAAATAAGTATATTTTGAGATCAAATCTACCTTTCGATTATTCTTATTCGTTTGATTAGTTCAATTGTCTAGATGTTTGCCACGTGTCTCACTTTTTTTTTTTTCAAAGGTAACTTAAACGCTGCGCATATAGTCGACGTCTCCGCTGCCGTTTCTCTTATGTTGTTGTCGTCGCCTTCTCGACAACCAAAATCTCTTATTTTTGTCACTGATCTGGATGTATCATTGCAATCTAAAATTGTCGTGTGCAGACGGCAAATCCACCTGAGACAACAGTTACTTTAAAGGAAATGGTGGAATAGTGGTGATGTGTTCTTCCATCTTCCCATCGAAACAATTTTTCCATCTTCTTCACCTTCACATAATCTAGACTGATAAATTAATCAGATGAGCAGAATGAGGGAAATGCATGCTGATTTTCCCGCATTAACGTGAGACGATCTAGATCCATAAATATTTTTTTAAACCAACCCAAAATAATTTATTCGTCATGAAACAAATGATCAGACAAATTGATCAGTTAAATAGGAAGCGTTCAATAAATTAGTTGGTAATTTTTAGAATTAACATATATATCTATGAAATTATAAAATAGTGATTATTTTAATATTATTTTAAAAAAATTATGGTATAATATATTAATTAAATATTTAATCTTAGTTGATTTATTATCAATGTCTTCACATATATTAATTTTTTAATAAAATTTTAATCTTTTATAAATTAATTCGTTAATAATTATTTTATGTAAAATTATATTTACTTAAAATTTTAACTCTAAAGAAAGTTCATTGATAAGTTTGTCCATGCAAAAAGTTAAATTGATGTAGAAAAAATATAAATAAATCATTTATTTAATTATAATATTCTATTAAAATATCAAACAAAAGTTTATTTTCAAAATATTTTAAATGATATTTTACTGTGTCAAAAATATAATTAACAAAATTCAAATCTTTAAGTTGCAAATTCAGCGAGAACCATAATGTAATGTAAAAGAACAACATAATAAACAAAATTATGAGCAGTAAAAAGGAAATTTAAGTGAGGAGATACAACATACTACCTACTTAGCATAAACATAATTAGTTAGTACTAGTCACTTGATCTGTCACTTACGTTGGTCAAAGCCTCAAGAGTACAACTCCAGCTCCATTTCGCCGGTGAACCCAAACATTATGAATCCACAGATCAAAATGCTAAATCGTAGCCGACTCGTCGTTTTCCTCTCACTCACCACTCTTCTCTTACTCTCCTCTTTCTCTCTCACTCTCTGCAAAAAATCCTCCCAAAACGACAACGACGACGACGAAGATCTCAGCTTCCTCGAGGAACCCGAAGAAGCCTCCACTTCACACCAAGCCCACGCCAATTTACCAGATCTCGATCAATTCGGCGATGACGAAGAAGAAGACGACGACGCCGATGACTACGGCGACTTCTCCGGCTTCGACTCTCACTCCGATGAAGAGTTCAAGGAGCCAGAGTTTGATGAAAAAGACGTCGTCGTTTTGAAGGAGAGAAACTTCACCACAGTAATTGAAAATAACCGTTTCGTGCTGGTTGAATTCTACGCCCCGTGGTGCGGTCACTGTCAAGCATTGGCGCCGGAGTATGCCGCCGCTGCTACGGAGTTGAAAAACGACGGTGTCGTTTTGGCTAAAGTGGATGCTTCGGAGGAAAATGAATTGGCTCATGAGTATGATGTTCAGGGTTTTCCCACTGTTTACTTCTTCATCGATGGGGTTCATAAACCTTACAATGGCCAAAGAACAAAGTAACTTTTTGCATCTTCAATCCAATTTTCGATCTTGTCTGTTTTCTCAATTGTGATCACAAATGAAATTTATAATCTATGATTCACTGACATTGACATGCCAATAGGAGTAATAATTTAGTGAATGAATGTATATTTGTTGGTGTCGAACACCAATACGTGTGGGATACTGCATAGGTTATAGACTTATAGTGATAAAGTTTTGCTTTCAATTGGTGTTTTATGAGTTGAAATTTTCTTTATGCAGAGATGGTATAGTGACATGGATTAAGAAGAAGATAGGACCTGGTGTATACAACATAACTACTTTGGAGGATGCTGAACGTATATTGACTTCTGAAACTAAAGTTGTTTTGGGTTTCCTTGACTCCTTAGTTGTAAGTTTTGGGATTCTTGTTTAGTTGTCTTGCATTAGTGGTTACCTTATTTTATCAAATGCAACTTCGGGAGTAGAAGTTATTCAACTTTTTGTAATCTAAGTGCCTATTTCAATATGGCTTTATGAATCTGTTGTTGTTATTTATGGATCATACTAAGTTAGCTTTGTCATATTTAGTAAGAAAAAGATACACTGTTTCGTTTCCTTCCTAATTAAACCATGTAATATAAGGAGTAAGGATTATTTTCCATGTTGATTCTCTAGATTAAGCTAATCGATCCGACTTTTGATGATTCAATCTATCAAAGCGTTGGTTGTTAGGTCTGATGCCTTGTTTAACCTGTCATAATGTGCAGGGTTCTGAGAGTGACGAGCTAGCTGCAGCATCAAAACTTGAGGATGGTGTCAATTTTTACCAAACTGTGATTCCTAATGTGGCTAAGCTTTTCCATATTGACCCAAATGCCAAGCGCCCTGTTTTGGTCTTACTCAAGAAAGAGGAGGAGAAACTCAACCATTTTGGTTGGTTTTCTTGTTCCTCTCTCTCCGGAATAGAGAAAAGACATCATTAAGTTTTTAATGTAAACTTAATATATTTCATTGTCTCTGCAGATGGCCAATTTGTAAAAGCTGCAATAGCCGACTTTGTATCCTCCAACAAGCTTCCGTTGGTCACAACTTTTACAAGGGAAACTGGCCCAGTAATTTTTGAAAGTCCAATCAAGAAACAGGTAGTTGCTTATATCACTTATCGTTTTATATTGTTAATCTAGGAAGATACTTTCCTTGAAAATGGGATCTTAACAAACCTCAACATTGTTGTGTTTTAAACTTTGCTTTTAGTTGTTGCTGTTTGTGACTTCAAATGATACAGAGAACTTCATTCCAGTATTTCAAGAAGCAGCAAAGCTTTTCAAGGGGAAGGTATTTTCCGTATGAGCTATTGTTTAATACTCTCACTGCATTCTTTCTCCAGAGTCTAGACAAATTTGTATTTGCCTTTTTTTTGTCTGTGTATTTGCCTTTTATTTCACCAAAATATGCAAATAAAATGGAATGCTTTTCTGTTTATTATAATTCTGGTTAAGGCTGAGTGTATCATGAAAATAGATTAGGGGAGAGTAAGGGTGGACAAATTTTTAGTTTGCAAGGTATGGAATCGACTTGATGAATGTTGTATGTAATTTCCTATGGTGGTGTTTGCCAAACTTAAAAGTCCGGATATGTCCAGCTGTGCCATTTGCGGCTTAGTAGGTTAAATAACATCATTTTTTCATTTGCTCCATGTCGTTGAGTCCACTTGTTGGAAAAGGAATTTTTTTCCGTAGCCAGGTTCAATGGATTAAGTCAAAATCTTGTGTTTGTAATCACTGGCCTTTTATGAAAACTAGTTCTAATTTTATGTAGCTTTTAAGTCCTAAGGAGCTCAAAGGATGGTACATCATAAAATTTGTTCTTAAATTAACCAATTTTTAATTCAGTGAAGTTTTGTTTCCATATTTCTCTTTTTCTTTGTTGTTTTATATTTTATTTTCTTAAAAATGGATACACTATTTGGTAAGGAAGGAGGTTCAAAATTTATTTCTTTTTGTTGAGATATAGCAATTGATTGTAATCAGATTTGTTATTATCCTCTTTTCATTATTAGCTTTTATATTTATAAGGATATTTGATTTAATTCCACAGCTGTAGGATCATATGATAGGATAGGATCACTACTTACATTATTCCTCTCATGTATATAAATACTTGTACACTTTGTTATTAGTAAGAGAGAAATATTCAGATTCAAGTCTTTTTAACAAACCACCATAATTTGAAACCAGCTCAAAGTTATATAGATTTGTGAATGGATTTAATTTGTATAAATTGTCCATGTAAATTTTTTTACACTTGCATCAAATCACAACATCTTATGTAGGTATTTGTGGAATTGTTTTAGGATTTAACATAGCAAAGTGGTGATTTGTTGGATGCATCTATAAAATAGTTTTACACTGCCATTGCATATAAATTAACCTCTTTGTGAATTTGCTTTTGATCTGAGTAGTTGTGACTTACGAAATAGTTTTGAATTTTACAAAAGTTTCTGTGGTTGTACACTTCATTCAATGATTAATAGCCCCGTCCTTGTTTGTATATTATCAGAATACAATATGCAATACTGTCAATGCTTAATTTTTTGATATTTCAAATTTGATGTATTTCTGTTGTTCATATTCTTTGTCCATAATAACCCTATGCATCATTTAAACTTTAAGAAATAATAATTTTTGGTTTCCACACTTCCTCCAAAGAATCTTGATTTCAGGACAATGACATATTTCTACTGTACCATGATCCTTTGCAGCTGATCTTTGTTCATGTGCAATTGGATAATGAAGATGTTGGAAAGCCTGTTGCAGACTATTTTGGTATCTCCGGAAATACTCCCAAAGTAATAATTTCCTCTTTTCCTTATTTGTTTTGGTGCACGAGCCTTGAGATGCATGACATATTATATAACTTGAATTCAATTCCAAGTAAATCAAGTAACATAAAATTTTGAATATAGGTACTTGCATTCACAGGAAATGATGATGGTAGAAAATTTTTGCTTGATGGAGAGGTGACGGTTGACAATATTAAGGTACTCTTTTCTCCTTTTCCTCCGAGGGCTTTGTTCATTTTATTATCATGTTATGGAATATTCATGAATGCTTTCTTCTATGCTTTAGTAAAGCTTGAAAGAGATTGTGGCTAAAAATTTCGAGTCTTTGTTTTTATTCAGGCATTTGGGGAAGATTTTCTTGAAAACAAGCTAAAACCTTTCCTAAAGTCAGATCCACTTCCTGAAAGCGTAAGTCATTCTATTTTTCACCAATATTCTGATGGCCAAGTTTTTCATCTCTAACACATTTTCTAACTTGATGGCAGAACGATGGTGATGTGAAAATAGTTGTTGGCAATAGCTTCGATGATATTGTCTTGGATGAGTCGAAGGATGTTCTACTTGAGGTATAATTTTAGCCCACCCGTTTTGAGGCATATTGTCTTGTGTAGCTTGTTTCAGTTATTTGTTTTAATTTAATGGTTGTTGTAATATTAGATTTATGCTCCCTGGTGTGGCCATTGCCAAGCCTTGGAACCAACATACAACAAGCTTGCAAAACATCTTCGTAGTATTGATTCTATTGTAATAGCCAAGATGGACGGAACGACAAATGAGCATCCTAGGGCAAAGGTAAACCCAATCTAAACTACATTTCTATAGCATATAATATGTGCTATTATTCTATTATAATTAAAGTGACATTTGGCGTCGATGAGGTATCATTTAAGTGGTGAGAGTTTGACTTTATAACTTCAAGGGACGTAATTCAAATCTCTTTGGAGACAATTGTAACATGACTATTTGTGCCACTTTAATTAATAATAGTTTATCCCTTCCCCAGTTATTTTAAAACAAATGACATTTGGTCCAAACTCATGTTTTGGACTTTTCGATTAAGCATTACATACCATCATGGCTTTTGTGTGCATGCATGTGTACTCACCAAGTTATGTTCACTTTGCAGTCTGATGGGTTCCCCACTCTTCTTTTCTACCCAGCAGGAAAAAAGAGCTCCGACCCTGTAAGTGAAAATTAAACGACAGCACACAAGTTCTCCATTCTATCCTGGATCTGCATATACTAACTAAATCCTTAGATGATCTAATATGAATGTGGTTCATTGTGTATGCAGATTACTGTTGATGTGGATCGTACAGTGGTGGCGTTCTATAAGTTTCTCAAGAAACACGCGTCAATCCCTTTCCAACTCACAAAACCAACCTCTACTTCTAAAACCGACGATAGTGGGAGTTCTGACGTCAAGCAGAGTGAGAGCAGCAGCACAGATGTGAAGGATGAATTGTGAGAGTTAAATGACACTTCTATTTATAAAGAGGTGTGACTTAGATCACAGATGATAAGAGGAGAGTGACTAGCTGCTCAGCAAAGAAATTTGCACAATGATTGGCTGAGAAAAAACGTCTATTTTCCCTAACCTGGCCAAGAGACAAATAGCTAAGAAAAGGGAAATTGAAAAATGATGTTGATGTTAACCTATGTATTAGCTTCTTCAGCTTTGAATGTTTCTGTATTAGAATTTTTTGAGAAGACTGAATTAAAAAAGAGGCCCAAAATTTTACTTTATCAGCAGACTATTTTTTTTGTGTATTAGATTATTGGCTACTTTTATCATCATTAGGAAAATAAATTAAAGTTTCATCGACAAGTAGGTTTGTCTGGTGAATGTTACGGTTATACTATTGGGAGTGTAGTGTAACTGTAACATTCACCTGCATATACACAGTAGTATTAGGAAAAATGCTCCCAACCTTATACTCCGTCCCCCCCTCTCTCTCTGCAACACCTCCCTAACTCATTTAATCTCTCCTATACCGTCAACTTCACCTACCTCCGGTGCCTTCTTCCCCATTGACAATGACCCAACCCTCCTCCGATTTCCTCAGCCGCATGTTCCTCCACCTCAGCTCCCCTCACCTTTGGGACCAAGCCTCGCTCCCGCATCATCCTTCATATGTACGTGCATATCATTAAATGTTGATGCTTCATGTGCAAGTCATGCAAGTGTGCAATGTTCATTTCATATGTAAGTGCATAGCATTAAATGATGATGCTTCATGTGGTATTTTGAAAAATTGAAATAGTGACATTAAATGCATGGTCTGAAGTAGTAATATATAGTCTAGGAAAATGTAGTAGCATTGAATCTTGTGCAACATTATTTTAGTAGCAGTGAGTCATGTGTAGTGAATGTGTACATTAAACAATTCGTAGTTGCATGATTTTATGGAATACAATAGAAAACATTAATGGTCCGATTGATTTTAATTTCAAAAATTCTATTTTAGTTTTTAAAAATTAAAAAATTTGTTTGGGTTATTTATCTTTAAAAATTATTTTTAATATTATACTTTTTAAAATAAAAAAAAACATGTAATCAGTATTTTACTTTTCGTATTTTTAATTTTAAACTTAAAAAAAAAAACAAGGAAAAGTTACTTTTCATCAATGACATAATTGTAATTCTGTTCAACTTATAAAATAAAAAACAATTTTACTTTACACACCCCTCATATTACTTCCCACACCCCTCAATTTTTTTAAACTCAAAATACCCAAATTGTCCTTCCCTCTTTATTCAATTAAACCACATTTCTAAATTCATCTCCTTCAACCTTACACCTTCATCTCCTTCATCTTCAATAATTTACATTCTTCAATCTCTTCATTAATTTATAAATTCATTTTAATATTTAATCAAGTAAACAAGTAAGCAATCATCTTCAACACATTCAACACCATTTTGAATCACTTGAAGCTTCTTCAATCAATCAAGTAAACCATTGTTGTTTTTCGTTTTTGGGTTAAACTCTCTGCAATTTATTCTGAATGGGGTTGTTGAATGAAGAAGTTTTCTGGGTTTATGGGTGTTTTAAGGCTTTCTGGGTTTAGGGGTGTTTTAAGGTTTTCTGGGTTTGAAGGCTGTTTTGAAATGATGAACGTGAACTCAGTTCACGTATTCTGAATGTGGTGACATACGTGAATTGAAATTCAATACGTGAACTCAAATCACGTATGTGGACGTGAACTCAGTTCACGTAGGTTGTTGGAGTTCACGTAGACTGATGAAGTTCACGTACGTGAACTCAGTTCACGTAGACACAAAAAATTGTGATGGAGTTCACGTAGGTCATGGCTTTCTTGTGGACTTGCATAAATGTTATATTGTTATGTTTTTTGATACTGATTATGATTTGTTTATGCATAAATGGTGCGAACAATGTTTACTGATAAAGACGGTCATGTTATAGAAGGGCTTGAAAGTCGTCGTGTTAGACCAACCGCTTCTGCACGGGTTCACCATGCTCAGCTTGAATTGCGTCACCAACGAAGATTACAGAGGCAACAAGCAGAACAGGGGCAAGCGGATGAGGCCCAACATGCTGATGAGGCCCATGCTGATGAGACCCACCTTGAAGCAGCTGACGGATATCCTGGGGGTCTGGTTGACAGGTCTTATTTAAGGACATATGAGGATCATGTTGCGACACGACTATGGGACGGCGTGGTAAGTAAATATTTTAATGAAATTAAATATTCAATTTTGGTTAATGTGTTTCAACTTATATTTGTATGGTTAAGTGAGCCTACGTGAACTCATTTCACGTACGTATGACATGACAAAATTTTTCTTCATTACGTGAACTTAGTTCGCGTATGTACACGTGAATTCAATTCACATGTCAGCTACGTGAATTGAGTTGACGTACACATACGTATTCTAAGTTCACATATGTAACATCAACATGAAACCTCCATTACTATGCGCAAACTTAATTCACGTAGGTGTACGTGAATCTAATTCACGTAAATTCTAAAATTTCTTCATCTCATCAGCTACGTGAATTAAGTTCACGTGAATATACGTGAATTGAGTTCACATACAAAACTCAGATCTGGAAAAAAAAACATGAGCTGCAAAATACATACCTACTTGATTTGATTCACTATAATGATGAGGATGATGAAAATGACGAAGATGTTCAAAGTGATTCAAGTTTATTGAACATCAAATGTATCAAAATGATTGAAGATGATTGAAGAATATTGAAGAATAATGAAGAAGGTTGAAGTTGGTAGGTAATGAAGATGAAGGTAATGAGTGGTTAATTGAATAAAGAGGGAATGACAATTTGAGTTTAAAAAAAAAATTGAGGGGTGTGAAAAGTAATATGAGGGGTGTGGAAAGTAAAATTGATTAAAAAAATTGTTCATTCTCTCACTCAAGAGCAGTTGGAGGGGAAATGGAAACGCACGCAAAAACAAAAATCGGATGGAGTATAAAACTTAGATTTGTGATTCCAATTCTAGCTCGCGATTCGATCAAGTTCATCCACTTTATTCCTTCTTCTTGACAATTGTTATGTTATCCGTTCTCTCTGTCTCATAATTTATTTGGTTAGTTCTTTTTCCCCTTTCTTTCGCATTGTTTTTTTTTTGAATTTGAGTTTTAAATTGAATTTTATTTTTTCGAATTAAGTTGGTTTCTTTTGTTGATTTCCTTGGTTTCCTTTGTGTTCTCAATCATAATCTATTTGTAATTAATAGTAGCATATATATGAAATCAATGAGTATAAATTTGGTGTTTACAAAATCATCTTTTGTTTATGTGTCTTTTTTTTTTTTTTTTTTTTTTTTTTTTTTTTTTTTTTTTTTTTTTTTTTTTTTTTTTTTTTTTTCATTTTTCTCTTTAATTCTTGTTTGATTGAAGAGTATGAATTCTTGTTACATAATTTTTGCTGCAAATACTGTGACCACGAAATAAGGCTCCCGCCGCCGCTTTCTTTCCCGTTTTCAATTTAATTTTAGCATTGTAGTTACATGGGACTTAGTTGCCTTTGTCATATTTTAATTCAAGTAGAAACAATTGAAACTATGATTATTCATGGAAAGTCACATGATGTTATGAATTGAACTAAAAGATGATACTATTGGACTTTTTGCACAATATATTCAAAATTACAAATACTATCTTTAACTTCTAAAGAACAAAATATAAGATTGAATCATTTGCATATTAGTGTTGCTATTATTGCTGAAACACATCAGAGTGTACAAACTAAACAGGTTGTGGAACATAGTGTCCTAAAGTTTCTTGTTTATCTTATAGGATGTAAATAAATAAATAAGTTGTACAATAAAAAAATCTTAAATAACTTGGATACATATAATTTACTAAACAAGTTGGCGAATTTGAAAAAACATGTAGAATTCAAGCTTTCGTTCCAATTCTTTACGACGTCCTCCTCTTTCGCCACACATGATGCGCCCACTGTTGCGCCTGCACCCGTTGTCGCGCTTGTCTCTGTTGCACAGGTAATCTAGCTACTTACCAAGTGAAAAATTGGTCAAGAAAAGTTGGGATCATGAGTTTGGTTGGTTCTTATCCATTATCTTAATATAGAAAGTTGTAGATTATGAAATTTTTTTATCAACTCATTGTTTGAGTGTCTGAATTGTGTATGCTATGCACGTATGGCTTGTGTGTTTCTCAATTGGTCTTTGGTTTTTCTTATTAGGTTCTTCATTTTCATATAATGCTCTTGAAATACTAATGGAAAATATTAACAGTGTTTGTGCTGTCACATTTCTCTTTAAGAATAAATTGCAATTTTTTGTTTAATTCTTTAACCTTTTTGTTTTATAGTTGAACATTTCTTTTTTATGATCATGAGTTTGCTAATTTTTTTTTATAGATGACAACTAACGTTGATAGTCTTTAGTCAAAGTTTTGACATGACTTTGTAACTAAAGCTTTTATTGATATTATGGTTGATGAAGTTACAAAAGGAAATATGCCAAATGGTGTATTTCATGCTAAAACATGAAACTTAATGACTACTAGGCTGAATTCTATAACTAATCGCTCCTTTAAAATGCATCAACTAAAGGCAAAAATGCACCGGCTACGAGCCATATGTCGTGAGTTTTATTCATTTTTGCAGAACATTGGATTTGAGTGGAATGCAAACACCAACACTGTTACTGCAAGCGAAGAGGTCTGGTGAAATTATCTTCAGGTTCTATTTAATAATTAATGCTCACTGATTTGATTAGACTTATTTAATAATTATTACTATTTTCATTCCATAAGTAATAGAAAGCAAAACAAGTACTCGAATGGAAGGCTGATATGTTATTCTAGTTTCCATATTGATCTAAATAGAAATTGAAACTAAATAAAAAAAGTGTACTTAAAAGTGCTAATCAAACATAAATTTTTGATTAAATTTTTGATTAAATTGTTGTCTGTGAGACATATTTGATTGCACCAATTTGGATGAAGTGCGGTCCAAAGCATTATCCCATTCACATAAGGGTGTGAGAAATCTTCACTCAACACTTGTTCCAAATAAATTGCCTTCACATTATAAAGAAGGACATCAATGAAATTCAGCTAAGCAAAAAAGGCGCAACAATGTAATTTGACTTCTGATTTTTGTTCATTAACAATTGCATTTTGAAATTGTAATCCATGCTTAGTATTTTGAGGATATGCCTATTCACACATACTATTTTACTGCTAGTTTATTTATTCATTTTTAAAAAAACTTGAATAGCTCTATCTAGTTACATTACCTGAGTATCTTTATCGAGTGTCTTGCTTATATCAATCTCAGTAAAATGACCCTCCAATCCAATTCCATCCATAAACACACCATGTTGTCTTAGTTCCCTTATCCTTAAGATATAGGCATCAACAACAGAATTCACATCATTGCAAGTTTCCACAATATTAATGGATCTGATTCATATGCTGCTTCAAAGAAATGAATGTAGCATTGGTTCCAAGCCTTTGTTCATAGAAATCAAAATGAAGCATTTCATTGCTGACATTCCAGTGTATGAACACTTGTTTGTACTGGTTCATGAGACTTTGTATTTGAGAATTTTCAGCAAATTGTAATTGGGTAGATGTAAGGTTAATAACCCATGCACGAGTGTATTTAAGGTCTTCCTAAAATATATTGTGTCCTCTATCTATGATTTTGTTTGCTCTAACAAATTGCATCATTTGGTCTGAAATGGTGTAATTGATTTTGCCTTCATGAGTCTCTGTGGTATACCGTTTGAGCTCATTTTCAAACACTCACTACGCCAAAAATGACATTTTACAGTGCTTTTTTTAAGCTATTTACAGCGCTTTTTCAAAAAATCAAGCGCTGTAGTATGCAGTGCTGTAAAAAGATACAACAGCGCTCTTTAAAATAAAAAAAGCGTTGTAAATCTCTTCTAAAAACGCGCTACTTGTTGTATTAGTTTTACAGCGTTTTTTTAAAAAAAGCGCTATAATAAGTGCATTCCTTTATTTCAATTAGATTTCTTTCTGGGATTATATCAACAATCTCCTTCATAAATCGCAATATACAATATCCGTAGTCCATGTTGTTAGTTTGACGAGAACACTATAAAATAAAACATATAAGTCAATAAATATTTGTGCATTGATTGTTAATGAAATTTTAAAGGCATATATTTCAAACCTTTATTGGAATCCATGTGATTTATTTGATTTTTGCTTCGACACTGTAGCACCCATTTGAGCTCGGAAAACTTGTAAAGCACTATCAAATAAATGTGATTATTAGCATTAACAAACACATTATATATATATATATATATATATGTAAGAAATAAATGAATAAATGAATACAATACCTGAAGAGTGTGAATAAATATGTAGGGTTCATAGAGTTACGGTTTCGCTTAAGAAGGAACGACGAGAATGCGCAGAAATACGAACGTTTCGTAGAACAGAGTAGGGTTCGCAATGAGAAGAGTACGTAATAATGTTCGTAGAGATAGTAACAAATATGGAGATGATTTTCAATGGAGATGGCTAACAATATTGTTCGTAGGGACAGTAGGGTTCGCAATGAGAAGGATAATGAAGAGGAGAAGGACACTGAAATGTAGTGAAGTTTATGTAATAAAGAGGAAACTGAAGCGATAAATTATATTACAGCGCTTTTTTTACAGCGCTTTTTTAAAAGCCTTTTACAGCGCTTTTTCAAAAAGCGCTCTAATAGGTCCTTTAATTATGTGAAAGCGCAAGTCTTTTACAGCGCTTGTCAAAAAAGCGCTGTAAAAGATCTTTTTATTTTTTTTTAAAAGCCTTTTACAGCGCTTTTCCAAAAAACGCTCTAATAGGTCCTTTAATTATGTGAAAACACAAAATATTAAATATATTTGTCTAATAATTAAATTGTTGGCTTTGTTGTATTTTTTATTTTTCTATTTTCAACAATTCATGTAATTGGTCACCCTATTTTTAAATTTGAATGTTTTTATCCGTCTTCTAAGATTTCTTGACAAAAAATTAATTATGTGAAATTATAACACTCTGATTTTTATCAGTGAAAATAATATTTTTAAAAAGAAAATTCAATTGAAGAAAACTCAACTAATACACAAATGGTAGGTTTTGATAATAATTTAAAAATAATGAGATATTAATCAGGCAAAATAAAATATTCTAAAAAAGGTAATATATTCTTGATTCTTTAAAATGTAATAATGTGATTGTGGCTGATTTGTTACTATTTAGAGAGAGATTGGAATTAAAATGCATAAATAGAAGATTGGCCGGTGAGGGGCCTAACTGTACTCAAGCATGATCCATGGAGATACAGGCCAACTATGGAAAGAAAGCGGAATCCGTGTTTGAATGGTTGCGGTTTAGAGTCTGATGAGATTTGTCATCTACATTACATATGCCTTTTATATATAAGAAATAAGTATTTTTAAAGTGTTATTATGTGCTACTAATTATGTGGATTATTTAATTTTTTATTTTTGTTTTTGTTTTATTTTAGTAAGTATATAATTTTCTATTATGTATCATTAATTGTATAATCTCCTGAATATATGCTTTAAATTTATATGATTGAAAATAGTTTTAATTTGATTCTATGCAATAATTGTTTTAAAGTGTTAATTATGTGTCACTAATTATGTTAATTATTTGATTTTCTATTTTTGTTTTTGTTTTATTTTAATAAGTATATAATTTTCTATTATGTGTGTTTAATTGTGCAATCTCCTTAAAGTTTGTTATTGAATATATATATAAGCTACTAAGTTAACAAGCAAAAATAAGAAGGTCTTTTACAGCGCTTGTCAAAAAAGCGCTGTAAAAGACCTTCTTATTTTTTTTTTTTTTAAAAGCCTTTTACAGCGCTTTTTCAAAAAGCGCTCTAATAGGTCCTTTAATTATGTGAAAGCACAAGTCTTTTACAGCGCTTTTTTTACAGCGCTTGTCAAAAAAGCGCTGTAAAAGACCTTCTTATTTTTTTTTAAAATCCTTTTACAGCGTTTTTCCAAAAAGCGCTCTAATAGGTCCTTTAATTATGTGAAAGCGCAAGTCTTTTACAACACTTTTTTTACAGCGCTTGTCAAAAAAGCGCTGTAAAAGACCTTCTTATTTTTTTTTAAAAGCCTTTTACAGCGCTTTTCTAAAAAGCGCTCTAATAAGTCCTTTATTTATTGGAAAGCGCAAGTCTTTTACAGCGTTTTTTTTACAGCGCTTGTCAAAAAAGCGCTGTTGTATCCTCCGTTATTTTTAAAATATCATACAACAGCGCTTGTATTTAATAAGCGCTATAAAAGACGCGCTATAAAATGTCATTTTTGGCGTAATGACTGCAGCATTGAACCGCTTCACAAACCAATCATATATGTGAGCAGGAATAAAAAAGTGTTTAAGTGTACTTAAGGTGCTAATCAAACATAAATTTTTGATTGAATAACCCACAAATATAATTCTAGTAAATTACCACACTTTTTACCTTTTTTGTGTAATGTTATACTCGTTACTTGTGTTGCAGTAAAATGAGTTTTCATCTGTTCTAGGAGAACAGAGAAACAGAAAGAAGGAAATGCAATAATGTAGAGTAACTATTGGACAGTTTTTCATATGACTTAAAACAACCTAAAGTATATAACAAGTAGTTTATCTCGTACACCTAATTAATAAAAAGAAAATAGATAGAACAAAACATTAATAAGGTTAAAAAGAATGTAAATCCTAACAATTAAATTCAATACTTTATAAATTTAAAACTTGAAGCAATAAGTATAATTTGTGGTTATATACTCTTGAATCTTCTTGAAGCAATAAGAATACTCTAGTTCTTATATGATACTGATGGAGCACGAGATCCACTAACTCATAAAGTAGATGATTGGATTTTATAATACTACTAATATATCTTTTATGACATTATTTTCAGTATGCAGAATTAATACATGTAGGCTTCATTTAGCTTGCATATTTAACGACGTGTCAACATAACTCTATTTATGTTTTTATCTTAATATTTAAATTTTCTCATAATTGATGTCATGCTTGTATTGTTTCAGGTACATGAGAAAGCTTCTTAATTTCAAAAGAAATGATGTGACCATTATAAGTTGTTGGAAATCATATTCAACAAAAATAATGCTACTGGAGTACTTCACCATTCATCTACACAAGACCCACCAAATACTGATGAAGAAAATGAGTTTGATAATCAATACTTTAACATTGAAAATGAAAGTCGTGTACGTGTTGATAAATATGATTCAGACGATGATATACAAGCAATAGAAATTGTCTTACGAAGTCGAAAACAAAAAGTACAAGTAATATCCAAAAAAGAGTCAACATCAAAACAAATAAGACATGCGCTTGCGGCATGGGCTCAAGTATATTTGGCGAGAGCAGAGAAGTATAGCAGGGTTAAGAGTAGGAATATGAGTGTTGAGCCTACCTCGCGTGTGACATCTGATTGTTCTCTCTGACTAAGTGTGTGGCTGCTCTTGAAGAGATATAAGGCATTCTAGATGACATCTATAGAAAAACCCTGGAAAAGTTTAAGGATCTTGATTGGAGGGAAAGTTTATCGCAATGTCTAAAGAGAGGAAACATAGATGAGTACTTAGACTTTAAGGATACCATTTTACTTGAATATGTGGTGATAGTGATAGGATATGCTTCTCTTAGTACTTTGTTTATGATCTTTATGGTTGCATACTTATTTCCATTTGCTGAACAATTGTATGAATTTTTTATGAGTTGTTTTGAATTGTTTTGTTATGTTATCAAATCTTTTATGAATCATTTTGTTCTTAAAGTTGTTATAAAATTGTATGACAGGTTGTAGCAAGATTTGATGTTGATACAAGTGATGATTCTACTTATGATGAAAGCGATGATGATTTTGTAGAATTTCTTATTAGTAATGTGATTTGTGACTATCATCATAAATTCTTTAATCAAGGAAAGGTTATTACATCTTCATTATCTGGTCATGAATTTGTTACTAAAGTAATAAATAATCTGAATCAAGCTATTTTAATTTATTTCGGATGAAGAAGGAATATTTTCATAATTTTTGTAATGAATTAAGAGGGAAGAACTATCTAAGTGACTCAAGAGATGTACTTGTTGAAGAGAAGGTTGCCACTTTTTTATTCATAATTGGGCATAATGTTTGTCATAGAGTCGCTTCAAACCGCTTTCAGCATTCTACATAAACAGTCTCGCATAATTTCAAGGAAGTATTAAAGGTAGTGTGTCTATTGGGAAAAAAAACTCATAAAATAAGAGTATGTAGAGTTTCCTGAAAGAATTAAGAATAATTCAAAATATTATCCTTGGTCCAAGGTATGCATATCATATTATCAAAACTATTTGAGTTCGATGCACTTATCTTTATTATTTTGTTCTGATTCTATTTGTTTGTGTTATGCTTTATAAAGTTGAATGGGTGCAATAGATGATACACATATAAGTGCATGGGTTCTCGCAGAGAAACAAATTTCATGTAGAGGTAGAAGGACAACAATCACGCAAAATGTCATGTGTGCTTGGGATTTCAACATGATTTTACATATTTATATTCTGGGTGGAAAAGAAGTGCACGTGATTCAAAAATTTTTTTTGGTGTAATTACAAATCCAAATGCAAAATTTCCTTGGCCACTTAGAGGTAAATGGTCATATCATAATAAAATTACAACATGTCGATGAATTTAACTAGTAAAGTTAACATATTTTTTTACGAAGGTTTGTTTTATCTCGTTGATTTTAGGCATCCATGTATTTGAGGTTTGCTTCCTCTTTATAGGGGTGAAAGATATCATGCCCAAGAATATAGAGGCCAATGTAGACAACTTAAGAGTCCCGAAGAGTTATTGAACTACAGACACTCATCTCTATAGATGACAATTGAGTGTTTTTTTTTTGTGTGTTGAAAAATAGATTTCTTATTTTGAAGTTGATGTCTCCTTATAGAGCCTCAAGACAAAGACTTATAGTGATAACTTGTTGTACTATTCATAACTACATACGTAAGTGGAATTTACCAGATGAATTATTCAACATATGGGATACAATGGATCCTATGGAACTTGAGAGGATGAATGAAGGTCTAGACATAGAAGGAATAAGCTCCAACGATAACTTAACTAGGTTATCTGATGAAGGTGCGATTGAAACAATAATGAGTAAGAATCGTATTAGAGATAAGATGTGGATATAACATCACAATTAGTTGCACAAGTTACTATCTTTTAAATTTTATTATATACAATGTTGGTGGATATTTCCTAAATATTTGTGTTGGTTCGGCTTAATTTTTATGTTCTTGGTGAATAATATATATGTTAAATTTTTATATACCTTTTTCTTCAATTGAATTTTAAAAATAGGGATCAAATAATATATTTTTATATTACAATTAAATTTGAAACTCTATTCACTTGCAATTAACCTTATTTTATAAAAAAAATTAAGGAAGTGAACAATAATGAACAAGTGTTTATTAAAATATTTTAATAAAAATATATTTATTAATTTCACTAAAATATTTTATTTGTATTTAAATGTTATTAGTTGAATTCCTCTATCTTTTACTTTTATTATTTAATATTAAAAAAAATAGATTTTAAAAATTGTATTACAATGTTTTTTAGTTCTCTATTCAAAACCTGTTTTAAAAAAATTAAATTATCAAATAAGTTTTCTCTTTTTCTCATCTCTAAGTGTTTTTAAAAACAAGTATCTCAAATAATTTTTTTTTTAATTCCATTCTTTTAAATAATTTTTAAAATCAAATTTCTACAACAATTTTAAAAAACTAAAATGTTAAAGTGTTTCACTCTAAATGTTGTGCCTTCATGCAGTATTTCGTAAATTTAAAAATGTATTGATTGTTATAGGTTGCGTGTTGAAGTATTATTGGTAGTGTATTATAGGAGAGAAACTCTTGTGCGATCACAATATTTTAGAGTCAACATTTGAACACACTTACAAATAAATAAATAACATAGAAAAAAGAATTAGTTAATGTGTATTTTTCAAATAATTAAATATATAGAAAAATAAATGATGTGAGTCCAAATTTTATGTCTAAAATTTTGTTACCACTCAAGTATTTTTCGATATAAGATTAGATTGTAGTATATTATAACATTAAAAAAATATTTGTTTCGGGTGGAGAAAATCATATAAGAGTATATGCGACAAAATCCATGTCTCTCGAAATCTTGAATTAATGAGTAATTTGATTAGTTGAATTGCTTTTAAAGTTGAATTGCTTTTAATTTCCACGAGAATTTTCCTTTGCAGAAATTATAGGATTATTATAAAGAATGATGATATTAAGAAAAAGCCACCACAAAATTGAATGAAACAAACCAAAAAGAGCTAGAATTGCATCGTATTGTTGAAAAACTTCTTTGTAAATAATGTCCTTTTAAAGAAGGAAACGTTTTTTGTTTAGTAAAAAAGTAAGCAATGAGATTTAAAAAGTCACCTAGATTTCCCGAAGCTGGTAAAAAATGTCCTGATTAACAATTTTGGTAAAGGTATCATTTAATTGTCATTTTTGTCATTGCGTTAATAAGTGATACTTAAATGGAAGACTTTAGAGATCAACTTAGGATGGTTACTTGCAAAATATTTTGAGCTGTTAATTTTCAATTAATTAACTGTAACTTATTTTCTTAATTACTGTTGAAATGTAATTGTTTAATATATAAAGCCCAACTAGTATTGTTGAATTATGCAGAAAAACTGAAAGTATTAGAGTGAAATAAACTTACAATCATTTCATCTAATATTAGTGATATTTTAAAGTTGCATTCATTCTCCCACCCAGATGTAAGAGTTTTCACTTTGAATTTAGTTAACAATTGTGTATGTTCAATTTAACATTGCAATTCTTAGTTTTGTTCAATTGCTGCAAAACTGCATCAATCTATTTCTTCTAGTTCTATTTTTTGATTTGAAATAAAGAGTTCATTAGTTCTAATTCATCGTGAAGATTTAGTTCATAATTCATCAATTTATCAAATTGATCAAGAAAATTAAACAACGGTCACACATGTCAGCATGATAAGGCAACCATACATATGTAGAAAATATGATTGAAAATGAGTTGAGTTGAATATAACATGATTTAATTCAATAAGAATTAGTTCAACGTAAAAGTTAGTTTGAGTTCGATTCAAACATTTTTTTAGTCAAACTCAAACCAATTTAAGTTTGGAAACAACTCGTTAGTTTAAATCACATAATTCAAAAATAAATTAGATCTTTGACATTTTAATAATATTTTTTTAGATAAAATAATTATTTAATTGAAAAATATTAATATAAATTAGGTCTATAAAAAATTTCTATTATACTATACATAATTATTATTAGTTGTAAGTAATTTTCAATAAAATATTAGCAACACAAAATTGTATCATAAAAGTCTAACTATCACAAACATATTTAATTAACAATTGAGATTAGATAGAACTAGTGATAAACAATCATGATAATATTAGCTGACAATACTAATACTAATCAATATATCAATTATATACATACACACATAATTGAACAACTCATCAACCAAACAAGCCAAATTATATATAGTTTAAGTTTAACTTATTTTAACAATTCCAAATTATTATTGACTACATGGTCAAACCAATTGCTAAAAGATAAGTATGTCCTTCAAATTGTTGAAGTTTACGTTTAAAATCAGATGCAAACCAAATTTTTTGTTTCTTAAATGCATTTCTTAAAAATATAGTTTTCTTAACAATAACATATATTTATACAACAACGCTATTAGCCTATTATGTTATGAATGCGACTTTTAGGAAACACCCGAAACTATTCAAATGTCCTTTTTAACCTTTGTGTATTACCCTACTTTCTATGTGTTTAGTAGAGAAATGCAAGATACTGAAATGATTTAATTTAGGGGATGCTATTCCTGAATTTGGTGGAATACATGACCCATTAGTCAATGAAGAAATTCGTTGAACGATTGAAACGTTACCACCTACTTCGTGAAATAATTTTGTTTCACGCTAATAAGTATTTCTTCTTATATTACTATATAAAATATTTTTACTTTTATTTATAAAAAATTAATCCTATATGTACAAGATGTACATTAAAATGAGTTAGTACAATTTTTTTTCCAAAAATACACCTAGCGATTATCAAATAAATTTTCTTAGGATACGGAAAAAAATAAATTTTAGGAAAACAATAATCCCTAATAAATTTGGGGTGTAAAAATTGTTAAATAATTAATAAACTTAAAAGTGTAATATCTTTCTTACTGTATATTTTTTTTTGAAAATCTCTTACTGAGAGAGGAGGAAAAGTACTTTTTATTTAATAATGTACGTTTTTGAAATACTGTACGTTTTTCTTTTAAAAGTGTAATATCTTTCGTTCAGTAATTTTTATTTTTATACTTGAGAGAGGAGGAAAAGTATGTATATTTGTTTTTACCGTAATAAAAATAAATCTTATAAAATAAAATTTTTACAAAATAAATAAAATATAAAATAATTTATATGTAAAAATAAATTAAATAATAAATTTAAATATAAAAATTATATTAAAAAATTTAAAAATTGTAAATTCTACATTCAAATTAATATAAATTTTAAAAATAAAATTAATTTTAATCAAAATCAATTAAATATTTTAAAAATCGAATTTACACCAATAAAATCAATCAACTCCAAACATAAAAACTACAATTTAGAAACACGATAACTCATCAACTATTGCATTCTAATGCAATTTTTATGGTAAAATCTAAAAACTATAATATGTTACTTTAATCTCACATGAATTTTCCACTATAAAGTCACTAATTCTATAAAGTCACTAATTGCATTCCCAAACACAAGTTTGGTAATTAATTAGTGAGAGCTGTATTAAGCTGCATATGAACAAGTGCTTCCCATTTCCAATTTCCAATTTCCCATTTGACATTCACTTCCTCACGAAACTTCCAACTTTCCCACTATACATTATCGTTATTTTTCCAAAAATTAATACGATATCCACGTGTCTTACATCAGTGGCCCCTCTTAAGATTTGAATCCAATCATCACCCTCCATTCATCCGAGTATCGAGGTCTCCCCCTTTTAAAAACCCCACTATCATTGCTGTCTTACTATCGCCTCTTTTTCAGATCCATTTTATAGTTTTTTCCGTTCCGTTCAAACGGTTTGACGTAGACGCCGTTTTTTATTCTTCTTCTCATCCATTCCTCACCGTCATTTCAATTCAATTCTAGATCCAAACTTCTTCAGTTCAAATTCACGCTTTCTCACCTTCTTCATCTCAAATCAATGGCGAATCAAGCACTTGCAAGATTCTCAATTCTTCTCCTCCTTTCTTTACTAGTCAACATCGCTTCATCCGCTGATTCGCCGGCTCCGACGCCGCATTCATCCGTTAAATCTCCTTCTCCTTCTCCTAATCCTGTTACGAACTCTTCTCCGGCAATTTCACCGCCATCTCCATCCCCGGCGACGCCTCCTCATCCTGATTCGCCACCAGCACCTTCACCTGATACCTCACCTTCATCTTCTCCTTCTCCGTCTCCATCTCCAGATGATGCGGCTGATACCGGAGTTAGCCACACCGGCGTCGGCGATGACGACGAAAAATCAACAGAAGGAGGAATGAGTTCTGGCAAAAAGGCAGGGATAGCGGTTGGAGTAATAGCAGGAGTAAGCGTGGTTGCATTGGGAGCGATTGTGATGAAGAAGCGTCGAGAAAACATTCAGAGGTCTGAGTATGGATACGCAGCAAGAACAGAACTTCTCTAGAAACTTCGATTGCTTTGATTTGCATTCATTGAGTTTTTGCTACAGGTTATACTACAATTTAGTATTTAGAATTCATTCATCATACTATTTTGTCCCTTAATTTGATTATTATTTATTTTTCATAATCTCTGAACGATTGCGACAGGGTTTTTAAGATTTGAAACTGTTAAGAATTTCAATTTTCTTTTCGAATTCTCAGTCAAACTAGACTGTGGAAATTTATTCATTCTAGTCTTGAAATTTTAACTACTCTAGGGTCTGGATTTATTTACGTCATAATGTATTTTAATTTCACCGCTGTACATGCTTTAATAAATTTATTACATTCAGGTGAATAAAATATTTTGTAATTTCCATGCGTGATATTGATATATATATATATTTTTCGAAAAGGACCCTCTTTAACCCAATTATAGCCAAAACTATATAACTTTTTTTTCTCCTCCTTAATCCTCAATGATATATGACAAAATGGATATTTGAGTTGGTGATACATCTTATTAAATTAAATACATCAATTTTTTATTTTAATATTTATTTAATAAAATGTATTTTACATTCCTTTGAGTTAAATGAAAATAATAGACTAATTTTAATATTAATAAATTTAATTTTAAATCAACAAAATTAAAATTTAAAATTCTCATAATTTTTTCAATAAAATAATTGAGAAAAAATTTTGATTGGAATAATCATAAGTAC
>JBBPBR010000003.1:60953294-60963420 GCA_037974775.1 Cicer pinnatifidum
TTAATAGATAGATAATATAATTATTATTAAAAATTCACATAATTAATATAGATTTGAACTCATAATATAATATATAATTTGACAATATCACATTCGTGGATTGAATTACAATTTAAAGACGAAAATTATAAAGATTTATTTTCTATTGTGAATGCAATATTAGGTTATTTTACATAAATAAAAAAGAAAATATAAATAATATAAATTATTTTACGTAAATATTATATTTAACTTATTTATATTAGTGTATAATGTTCTGTTATCCTAGAGAAGTTCTGTTCATATTTAGTGCATAATGTAAAAACGATTAAGCACTAAATTGGGTGCCACAATGTTTTAGAGACTAAAATGATTCTTTATCATTAACAATTACTTTTTATAACATACATAACATGGTTATTTTTTAGAAATCACAAAAATATTAATAACTCACTAGATCAACAGTGACAAAATGGACAGACCCAAAACACACATGGATTTCATATGAATATAGAAGAAAAAAAACTCTAGTAAAGTGAATTGTAGCAGTGGCACCTTGAGGTGAGTGAATATTTCAATAGATATTCTCTAATGGGAGTTTATGAAATCCCAATTGCGATTTTTATTGTTAATTAGGATCACAATGCAATTGTGGTCAATGTCACATCAATCATCACTGATCAACTTTGATGGTCAACAAAGTTCCACTTTAAGTCAATCATAATTAAGTAATTTTGATCAACAAAGTTCCACTTTAAGTCAATCATAATTAAGTAATTTTGATTAATTTTTGACGCAATTAAATAATTTTGATTATATTCACACGAAAATATAATCTCCATGTGCTAAATTGAAAATGTATTCTCCTGTGTGCAAAAATTTATTTTACAATGAGATCCAATATTAAGTCAAAATTTTGCCACATTAAATTGTTGACTAAATAATGTTCGATGTCGTTTAAATTTAATTCATTTTTCAGTTTGGTCTTTTAAATTGTTTTTCTCAAATTGCTCCTTTAAATCTCAAAATGTATACCATTGTAATTTTTTTAAAATTCCTTTTAACTCTATTAACAAAAAACAGAATTGTTTCTCCACTCCGAGCATGGTGTTTCATCGTTTTGTTTCAAGTCGCTATAATTTCACTCTCAAGAACGTGAGACAAGAAGTTCGGATACTATGAATGACTCGAGTAAAAGTCAATTCTCAATAGTAAAGACAAATGAATAAGTTCTAGTGCATGATGAGAGAAGATAAATTTGTTGAAATGTGAGTTGTTTTTGTCAAGATAATTGACCTAGTTATATAGCTGAAACATTTACAAAGTGAGGGATACTCTAAAACATTTTCACTCACAAATAAATAAATAAATAAATAACAAACTAAAAAAAAAAAAAACCTATATTAATTTTCTGTAACAATACTCCCTTGAAGCACATGAGAAAATGATAAGAAGAAGAAATTGTCTAGAGGAGACAATAATAAACTCTCATACAAGAACTATGTCATGAACAACCACGAAAACATTGTCAAAGATAAAGCCATCAATTCAACAGTGAGTTTGAGTTGTTGTAGTTTCCTAGCCAACCTTTTACAAATAGTTGGTGAATCTATTAACTTTTCCCCAACCACATGAATGGCAACTAACATACTGGCCACCCATTTAAACATTAAATTATTGGTTAGAACAAAGTTGAAGAAAGATCAATTGATCACAAGATTAACAACCCTCAATTTCCAAAAGCTCATGTGCTCAAGTTCTCTACCAAATTAAAAATCAAATCCACTCTAAGCAATAGGATTGTGCAGAAAACTTTGCAGGTTTGATTTTGGATTTGAACATAGGCAGCGAAGACAAACTATAAAGCTTCCTCATATGAAAATGTCTTCACTAACCACTTTTTGTAAGCTTTCGATATTAGATCAGAAACCAGAAACCCGAGAACAGCAATTACCTATATATGATGAGTGCAAGGAGTATAGTTTCATAAACTGATATGACAAGCCACATAAATTTATTATCATATACACAGGTCTGGTTGGGTGGTGCACTTATTTTTCAGAAACCTACATAAATCCGTTACACGTAGAAACAAAAAAGACACGCAATAATGGAGAAGAAATTTATCATGACTCGATTTATAGTACATATGTTATACACAGTTAATGGAAATAAATTTGCTTGTAGATAGTTCCTCACAATGTCATAAGCAAAAGAACTGGTTTTTACAAGTGAAACATTTTCACCTAGAATGTGGAACTGCAGACGCATCACAACTAATTAAAGCCAGTCACACTGTCTCGACAAAAGAATACTTCTCCAAGATGGCAACTGTCTCTTCCCTTGCACTGCAAATAGCAGGTGAACAAAATATGAATGCATTTTTATGCAACATAAAATTCATATTTATATAATATCAAATGCATAGTAATCCAAGAACTGGTTTCTTTCAAACAAGTAACCTCAGTCGATAGATATTCTTCTATTGTACGGCTCACCAAATGTGTAGTTTTGACTTTTGAGACACTTTTTTATCACTTCAAAGGATTCAAACGGAAATTATAATAACTGTTTCATTACTTCATATGCATTTTGCACAGGCAAGGTCACCTTAGTGGGAAATTTTAAAACATAAAAATTAATTTTTACATATTCATGGTAAAAATTGAAATACTAAAACATAAAAATTTCACCACTTCCTTCCTATATTATAAAAGAAGATTATGTAACAGAAATAGATTTTAGCATCTGCATGACATAAAAGTACAGTCTATGTTTTAATTTTAAATAATGCAGCAAAAAGAAGTTTAGCCAAGCTTACCTTCCAGGTCTAAGTATCTTGTATTTGTGTGGTATAGTGAGATCCACAACTGTTGAACCCGCACGACCTGATGGAAGCAAACCGCCATCATAAACAGAAGCACAGTGTTCCCATAGTTTATCGAAATCTTTGACACAAACACTACTTGGTTGTCCACTAAGGTTTGCGCTGGTAAGGGCCACTGCAGTTCTTGAACCACGGGCAATGTTCCGGATGAAATTGCAATCAGGTACTCTAACTCCTATACTATCAAATCCTGGGTTCAAACTTCGTTCAAGAGCACTAGACTCGCCTGTAATATCCAAGCACACAATCAGACTTACAAAGGGAATGTAGATACAAGAATATCATTGCTTTACACAAATTTTGTGAATTAATTGATTTAAATATATTGTCTAAGTACTATCATAAGTTTTATACTCCATTATATACAATAAATACAAATATGACATACAAACCTCGTCTTAGTACAACTGTAACGGGCCCTGGTAGTAGGTCATCAAGGAGACCACGAGGTAAATGATCAGTGACGGCAAAACGGTCTATATCTGATACGTCACCAACACAAATAGCTAGTGGGCTTGTATGTTTACGACCTTTAATATCGTAAATCCTGTTAACTGCTTCCAATGAGCTGCCAAAATGCCCCAAAAGTAACAAACAATTATTAATCATTCAGAAAGCGACTGAATAATAATAATAGGTCTAAATATATGATAGCGGTGCAGTGCAAATGAGATTTTGGAGACACTAGTTTTATAAACCAATTGGAGCCCATGTAATTCTCTGTGCAAGAAAAACTTGCAAATCACTTTTTGATAGTCTGCTCACATCGTAAACCTCCCTAAATGGTATAGTCAACAATTGACTTCAGATTTTTAAAGCATTGAAAAATGTAGGTCACAAAAATCATTTTAAAGCCTCCATTGACCTTTATATCCATATATCCCGATGGATAGTACAAGCAAACTTCAAGTATATGACTGTCTTGATGCCATGCCGTCAAACTTTAACAATAACAACCACTTCCTGTCTATTGAGTAGCTTAAAATGTGTACCTAAGTTTGGATTCACTTAACTCGCTCAAGGAAAATCATTTAGTTTATAGAGATTCTTAACTACATAAAATCATCTTCTTAAAGCAAAAAAATTCTCTTAGACCTCACCAATGCTGTTCGCAAGGGTTTGTTAACAAAATCTGCAGATAGCTCAACCATTGATTTCCACAACTCTTTCTGCATGGTGCCATAGACCTTGTAAATTCTATGTTGAGTTGAGAAGTCTATAGGTTTCGGGTGTACCGTTGCTGCTACACATTAATGCTTGTTGGTGTCCTATAGCAGTCTACTGTTCAACTATACCAGAAATTAATGTAACTACGTAAAGCTTTTCTTCTGTATATTGCACATTGCTACTGTTTTGTTTAGATTTTTAGTGATTATCAAATATTATTTTGGTATGTTATTCACTCCTAGATTGTCATTTACTTAAGTACTTCAGTACCTAATTCATTAGACCAGATGGCTGGATACTGGTTATCAGTGTATGGTAGGAAGTATGTCAAATGACCACTTAAACAAGTTTTTGAACACAAGAAACAGAAACTGTATTAAGCTATTCCTGAAAAATATAAGATACAAAGATATATGAAAAAACTAGATGCCAGAAACAAAAAATGAAGTATACCAAGCATCACAAGCAAATCCATAAAGTGTATCAGTGGGAACAGCAATGACCTTCCCAGCTTTCAAAGCTTCAACTGCCTCTGCAGCATAAGCATCGGTTGCAGGATGAACAACCCCAATCTTGACTTCAAGACCCAACTCACATCTATCCATACTCCAAGCCATGTTTTTGGAGAAACCCCTTCTTCTAATCCCTTGACTCTGTTGCAAACGTCGACCAAGCGCCAACCTACACACCCCTGAAATAATAGTAACATTGGTTCAATCAGTGCTATCGACAAAAACCCAACAATAACATTAACTGCAAGAGAAAAGGAAACATGCATTGTCAATGTAAACCAGTTTTACACCAAAGTCTAATAAGAATTCATCATTTTGGGGATATTTCCAAATAGTGGTGACAAAGTAGACTTACGTGATATTAACACGAGTTTTCATTGGACGTCGATGTAAAATTTACACGGACAATACATCTCCATTATTAAACACTAATGACAATTAACAAAGACCCATCTCAAACTTCAACGTGTAGAACTAAATTTGGTATAAAATTGACCATCAAAAGTACAAATACCATATAAAGTAAACATTTTTATTGCTGAATGTCATCAAAGGAAGCATTTTTAAGCAAGAAACTAAAGTGGACTTATGTAAAAAGGGTTAAAGACAACGAAAATTTATTTAATTTATTGACCCACCAAATGTTTGATAAAATGTTCAAACCAAGACAAGATGAAGAAAAGAGTGTGCACCTCGAAAAGAGAAATTTGGTAGAAGAGAAGTATTGAGAAGAAACCGTCCTTGTATGGATGATATGTTTAGCATATTCTCACAATCTTGCGTTGACAAATACACTGCTCCATAAAAATAGCTCTCTCTATTGGGCGGTTTAATTCTTTAATTTATGTTACAAAACATCCAACAGTAAAAAAAAATATTGCAACGAATTATATGCATGATTTTTTAAATAATTATAATTAAAGTTACAAATCACTGAGAATCATGATGTACATAGTTATGAAATAAAATTTTTAGATGAATTACGTGTAATTGTCAATAGTTGTGAAAAGAATATGGAAACATGTTTGGTATTCAAATCAAAGTTAAATTGCAAATTCATAAAAGAAAACGTTAAATTTTTTAGAGAAATTCGAATATCATTGGATATATTTTGATAAATTTGTGCAATGTATATTTTCTTTTAAAAAAAACTAATCAATATATTTTATAATAACATTTATATACTAAATGTTCTATTTTTTTAAAAAAAAATTCATAAGATATTTCTGGTAGGTGTGGGAATAGGTCGGACACAAGTCTGACCTACGACTTATTTTTTCTTCTTTCAGTTTGATATGATTTTTTAAAAGTCTGATCTGGTCTGAAAGCTCATTTAGAGTCTTATTCAAATTAATGTTTTTTCTAACAAAATAATTAAAAAAAATCTGAAACAAACACCGTTTAAACCCTAAAAATGATTTTTTTTTCTTTTGAAATGAACAAACCCGTTATTATCTCTCAAACAAAATCGAACATATTCAGTAATAATATAATCAATATTATTATCAATTTTGAAACACTTTTAAAGGGACTGTATTTATTTAATGCATTGTTTTTATTATTTTTTTTAAAAAAAATTCACATATATTGTTTTGATTTAAGATTTATTTTTATTTGTAAAAGCTAGAATTAGAACAACTTCAATAGAGCTTCTAGAAAAAATTTAAGAGATTTTACAAAGGCTAACTTTACTAAAGGAATACAAAGATAAAAGAAAAAAAAAAGATTTCGAAGTACTAAATATTAAAATCTTACATAGTTTAATAATTATATAATAATGTGAGAAGAAAAAAACCCAATGGATCTGAAAAGGCTACTGAATATATGGAACAACTACCGAGTGATAGCGTACTTGAGATGCTTTAAAATAGGAAATAATATTATTAATAGATAATAATGAAAAATAAAATTAATAAATAATAAAATACATATAGGTCGGTCTGCCATGACTAATAAACTCTTTTATGAGTTTGAGTATAACATATTTAAATAAATAGACTTTAAAAATAGTCTAAGTCTAGTCTTTTTATTAAATAGATCATACCATAAGTAGGTTAGACCATAAGCTCCTGACAGACAATCTAACCTATCCATATCCCTAATCTCCGGCCCGTGACTATATGAAACATAAATTTTTTTTCTGCAATAAGAGGTCGCATTCTTAACATCTATAACCTCTTAAGTCAGAAAAGTTAAAAAAAAAATTATTTAAAGTTTATAGATGGTCGTATTCGGGGATGCGGCCTTTGAAGAAAAAAAATCTTTCAAATGACCGTAGGGCGGAGATGCAACCTCTTAAAGGTTAAAAAAAAAATGACATATTAGACATATAAATTTCAATATAGGATATATTAGTTAATTTTTTTTAAAGATAAAAGAGATATAAATGAAGAAAAAAACTTATATTTTGATGTTATATAAAGAAAATTGTATAAATTGGATTGGATTTAATTTTATTGTTTTAAATCGAATCATACCAAATACATAAATTTGAATAATTATTTATTTTTATTAATATAATTTATTGTACTTACCTATAAGTATTTGAATGAGATGGCAAAGATGTTTACAGTTTAATAAGAGGTTTTTGGCTTAAATCTAATGTTTTTGGCTTAAATTTAATGTTTAGTGTTAAATCTTTTGAGATAAAATTTTATTGTTTTACTGTGATTTTATTCACTATAATCCTATTCAGTTTGAAGGATACTAATATCTGATTCACACAAAAAAAAATGATATATCATATTTATATATTATTTGTTGGTTTTTAATTTTGTCTTCTTAATAATACTTATTAGTTTAATTTAATTTATTTTTTGTGTTGCTATTTTATATATTTTAAATCTAATTGTTCAATGTTATGTAGTAATATTAAATTTTAGTATATTTAATGATATATTATGTATATTTTATTGTTATTATAATATTAGTATATTTTTTTTTACTATTATAACTTAAATATTGAAAAATGATCTAAATTAAACTAGTTGAAATTATATTTAAGTTAAAAAATTTTAAAACATGTCATACAAATGAAAACGACAAACATCTATAGAAATAGGTATAGATAGGATTTGAAACATGCACGTGAAGTTGAAAGAACAACTCTGAATGAGACGGTTAGTTAGCAAACATAAATTAAAGTGCAATGGTATTGGAGACGACGAAATATTTTGAAACAAAACCAGATATGATTCTTCAAAAAAAAGTCCCAAAAATAACTTTTGTTTTTAGTATCAAAATATCCACAAATAACATATTTTTAATGCGTCTAATTATTGTATTTTCTCTACACTTTAGGAGGAGAAGGCGTAAGAGAAAATGTGTCCGAAAATCTTAATTTTGAATTTCATATCGATGATTCAGACAGTCTAGTGGCGGTTCTAAGTTGATATTTAAGTTTAACTTTATAAACTATCTCCCTCTGTGGCAAACTTTATAAACTATCTCCCTCTGTGGCAAACTTTATAAACTATTTTTCCTAATAGTAAAAAATGTTGGATGTTGATCAGCACATGATCACTAGAGACGATCGGAGTCTGGAGACGATTGGAGTCTTGGAGGGGTACTTGCAAGCACGTTGACGCTCAAGTCAGTAGGAGTTGGGAGGAGCAAGAGGTAATGAATGAATGTGTACCTATTTTTTGGGTGCACGACTCTATTTATAGGGATTCCACAGGAGTTGGTGACATGACAACAATTATTCTAGTGCAAGAATTCGACATGAAATGCAGGTAGGCGTTTGATAGACGATCAATGGTCCTGATGAATAAGGGGCGAATTCTATGCCTCTGAATAATTCAGAGGTTTTAGATCAACTTGAGTTTGACCTTTGTTGGATTGGGCAAAGGCCTAATAACTACTGTGAATTGGGCCTAAGTCCTAACCAAAACAAATTCAATCCCACTTGTGATAGATTATTAGTCCCAAATAGTTGGAGCTGAAGTTTTTTTCTCGAGGTATGATTTTCTATCCTTTTGATCTTGGATACTCATGTTTATGCAAAACTTGCTATGATTCTTTGGAGTATATGGCGTTTGAGGAATGAGAAGCTTTGGGACGATGTCATTATTACCACAACACTAGTTATCATAACATCTAGTTCATGTCTCTCTTATTGGCAATAGGTAAAGGTAGACTTTATCCCCTTATGTGTGAGTTCATGTCTGTTGAGTGATTGTTATAGTAACTTTATTATTTGCTAGGATTGACTGTTTTTCTCATCATTTCCTAACTACTAAAGGATAACTTTGGATCTCTTGAAGGTCTTTCAATGGGTGATGGATGCAGTATATTCTAATGTTATTCTTGAATTGTGACTCAAAAGTGTTTAAGTTTCAAAATCGATGTTTTAGATTTTTAGATGATCATTGGTGATTGTCTCTATATTATTTCCTTTTCCTCAACTTTAGTGTAAGTTGTGTTAGGCATCAATCAAATAGTGTATCTCTTATCCTTGCAAAGGAATCACCATCTATAGTATGTCCCCTTTTATTTTGTTATGTTACATTTCGTATTTAACCATTGATGTTGAAATGATCAATGGTGATTGTCTCCATATTTTTTCCTATTTTTAAACTATAGTTTCATATGTGTTAAGCGTCAATTGAATAGTATAGTTTATATCCTTGCAAAGGAAGCAATGTCCATAGTTTTGAATAGTATAGCTTATATCCTTCCAAAGGAAGCAATGTTTTCGTTTATTTTATCACGTTACACTTCATATAAAATAGAAGTTTTTTATTACAACTCAATCAAATTAAAAATGATGTCTATAATTATAATGTCAAATAGATTAATGGTTTACATTTTTTTTTTCTTCTTATTTTTATGAAAAAAAAAAAATTTGTATTTGCAATCTCATACTTCAATTTTGAAAAATGTGATATATTTATTTGTAAAAAAAGATGTTAAATGCAAACTTATCATTTTATTAACTTGTTCATAATTTTTTTAATACTATTTCTTTAACGATAATAACTTTGATATCATTGTTTGTAAGTCTTCTTCGTTCTCACAAGAGCAAACCCTCTTATCTCCTTTCTCCATATATTTTTGCTTGCACCTTTATCTTTATTCCACTTATTTTATCCTCATCTATTACAATAGATCCAATGAAGTTATATGTTGAAGAACTTGACTTTGTTATGGCATATCACAATCACTATCTATAAGAGTAGGGCTGTGCAAAAAAACCGGTTTTTAGGTCCAAATCCATAACCGTATCCAAAACCATTTTAAAAATCCGGTTAAAATAATATGGTTATAAACCAATTTATTTATAACTGGTTGGATAACCATCCACATTTTATTTTTGGATTTGGATTTAAACCGGATTTTATCCACCCAAATTTTATGCCCATAGGTCCACTTTTTTTTAAAAAAATCGATTTTATTTTTTGATTTCAATATTTTCACCGATAAATAATTTTTTATTTTTTTCTATAAAAATTTTTTGATTTTTTTCTATAAAATTTTTTTAATTTTTTTCTATAAAAATTTTTCGATTTTTTTCGATAAAAAATGTTCGATTTTTTTTTTTGATAAAAAAATGTCCAGTTTTTTTTGATAAAAAGTTTTC
>JBBPBR010000003.1:60977471-60993985 GCA_037974775.1 Cicer pinnatifidum
CTGTAGTTACATAATTTAATAATAATAATTTATAACTATTATATTTTTATTAATAATAATAAATTTACAATCGTTAATTTTTTTTATTAATTTATAACCGATAACTTCTTTTTAATTTATTAATAATAATAATTTTATGACCGTTATCTTTTTTAAAATTTTCATTATTGTTATAAAAATTTAAATTCAATTTTATTTTAAATTTAAATTAAAATATACATAAATATTAATTGAAATATTTAAATTAATATTTTAAATTATTAATAACATAAAATTGAAAAAAACTATTACGTTTTCAATAAAAAATAAAAAAAAAAAATCATTAATTCATGTTAAATTTTGTGAAGAATTTTAAATTAAAAGTCAAAGAAAAAGGAAAAAGTAATCTTATAAAAACATTGATAAGAAAAACTCAAGTTCTACCGTGAGTTTTCTCACTTCTCCATGTCAAAGTAGCACGACTCAAGTTCCAAGATGAAGTTTATCACTTCCTTTAGCTACTTTTGAAAGAATAAAAAAAAAAGGCAGAGTTAATATCGTGTTTCTCGATCCCAAGACAAATTCGATGGACTCGATTGATAGTGACACCACACTACAAATAGATCAAACTGACCTTAAAGTAGCAGCCATTAAAGTAATAATTAATTTAAAATCCGCGACGCAAATTTCAAAATAGATATGCCCCGTTATTTATTAATTTATGCAGGAAATGAAAAATGGATAGAAACGATTAGTCCAACTGTCCAAGTAAAGTGGTGCCAATGGAAGGAGGTTAACATTCAACAAGTCTAAATTTGTTTGAATTGAAAAGAAAAAAAAAAAGACATGCCCACTAATTGCTTCTGGGCAAAGTGTTTGAGCTGACTCATTTCCAACAATGTACTAAGTGGCGAGCATGTGTGAAATACAATATCAATAGTCAACTTACACCACTGATTCTTTGACTGCCCAGTCAACAACACTGAACACATATATCAATCATTTTTGTCCCAAGGAGCCAAGCTTAACACAAACAATTTTAATTTCGTTCAAATTAACAATTCACCAAACTAGGCCACACAACTTCAAGTAATATCAAATACGATAAAGAATATTCCCAAAACATAAAACCTTATTAAAGAATAGTATACGCAGATTCTAGCTTTTGTTATAACGTGGTACAAATCTAATTTGGCAGCACAAATTAAAGTTCTGCATCACGAGCTATAATTTAAACAGATAAGCATTTTCACCTGTTCGTTTTTTTTTACCTAAAAACATAGTTTTCTAATTAGAAAAGTTTTTGTTTAATTACCTCAAAAAGAAAGGGAAATTTATAAGAGTTCTGGTCAGAATAGAATAGGCTATGAAAAGATTTAAAAAAAAAACTATATCATGAATACGTTTAAGAGCAGTAATCAAACTCCACATCTTCAGGAATTATAAAAGATGCAGATAATGTTTCATGATGCATATGCATCAGAAAGGAATTTATAGGGTGGCTGAATATTGAAGGTCATGCTCGAGTATAATTTAAAGGACACAAGATCAAAATAAAATTAACACTAACCTAGTAACATCTACTGCCGCTTGTAATGCCAGCCAAAGTTTTGTGGGACAATTGAATTTGAGAGCCTAGCAAATAAAATAGACTTCAACACTAACTCTGGTCTACCTGACCTACCTCTCAAGAAGCATAACCAATTCACAATGTTGAGTATGTGGAAAAAGATCAACAGCCATGGCTTTTATAGGTTTAAAGGCCTCTGAAATGGGCATAGATTTGGCCCTATGCCGAGCTAGACCAGCACTACTCATCCTTCTCCATCCTCTGTTGTCTTTATTTCCTTTCTCAATTTCGGTGGGGGATGGCGTACAAAGCTCAATAGCATTTGCCACCAAACTTTCAGGATTACATGATATATAACTGCATTTAAAGATACACAGTTAGTTTGCCTAAAAAATGGAAATAACTTGAATAAGAGTAAAGCATAATTCAGAACAAGAACTAACACGAGCCTCCGCAGGTGTGTATGAGTTCTTAAAGCTTTAATCACCTGTAATTTCACAATTCATAAGTCAGAAATTCGGCTTTTGAGAGAATGAAAGAAACCATTGCATATTCAAAAATAATAATTTAAATAAATCTGCCCTACAATATAGAAGACTATAAATATAGTATTTTGCAATAAAATGGAACAAGAGAAATGTAATAATACAAGACATGTTAATCCAATGCTGACAAAATCAAGTCACTGTAACTGATCATCTCTAGAAATTGTGGAGCAGGACCGATGAGAAACCAGACAGTGAACGGCAAGAGGAATCATAGGTCAGAAATTCGGCTTTTGAGAGAATGAAAGAAACCATTGCATATTCAAAAATAATAATTTAAATAAATCTGCCCTACAATATAGAAGACTATAAATATAGTATTCTGCAATAAAATGGAACAAGAGAAATGTAATAATACAAGACATGTTAAACCAATGCTGACAAAATCAAGTCACTGTAACTGATCATCTCTAGAAATTGTGGAGCAGGACCGATGAGAAACCAGACAGTGAACGGCAAGAGGAATCATAGTATCACATACTTAAAAGGGGCAATGGGAATGTAGGGAACCACCACATGATTGTAGGTAAAGGTGAGATTTCAGTTTCAGCTACTCCTATTCAAACCTAATATGTGTTGTACTTCAAGGGCATATAAAATTGTTCTTTGAGTTTCGATGCAGTCTTACAAAAATGGTAGACAACTAGAAAAGACAAAAAATAAAAATGCATGGAAATTCTACCATATTTTAGACAATGTGCAACTAGAATTATGATAGCTATTTAAAAATAGTGAAGACACTATATATGATTCTTACAGTTGGATGAAGTCCAGCACGGGGAGGATCAACAATGGCAACAACATTTTTGAACTGTTGCATGGAAGTATTCTCATTTTCGGAAGTGCTATCCTTAGGAACCTCATTTTCAAGTCCTGAATTGTTATTTTCAGAAGAATTAGATGCCTTTTCACCATTTCCGGGCTCTGGGCAGGCACTATCTTCAGGCATGTCATTAACACTTTCAGAGATATTAGGATCATCAACTTGTTCCTTGGGCACATTAAGGTATTCCTTTAACAGAGATCCCATAACTTGCTCTGCCTGTTTCCTCATATAAGCAAGCATGCAGAATTTGCAATGTGAATACATGGAAACAATTAAAAATAGATTGAAAGCTTTCCCGAGAGAGGAAAATTTAGTTTCAAAATTTGATGTCAACTATAAATTCATGCCTTATTTCTGGACAGAAACCATTAAAATAATTCCAGACCGCAGACCTCACCTTTGCACAGATAAATTTACAGTTTTTTATGCCATTATTCTCAGCATTCTTATGAGCATCAGATACAGCAGCAGCGTTCATTTCAATCCCAATCACCTGGAATAACCCAAAACAAATCTTATTCCAGCAATTGCAGAAAAAAAGTACGAAAAATTTGGAAAATAAGCTCTTAAATAATACTCTTTCCATTCCTTAACACTAAACGTTTTTAAAGAAATCTTTTGTTCATTTTTATCTATTATTTTGATAGTTAACGTTACATATTGTCAATCCTACCCTTATCTCTAACAAATTATCCTACACGTTTTCCATAAAGTGATTAATGAATAGTTCAAAAGTTGGAAGATGAATTTCTGGTCATACATACATCCACTCCCAAAAATATTATTTTGAAGGGAAAAAAACAAATACTCTTTAATATTTGATTTCATATGAAACTATACAAAGAAAGAAGGTAATAGTTAACCAAAACATGTTGCCACTAATATGTGTTGCCTCTAATGCATGAGCACAACACATTTATATGAGCACGTTAAAGAGGATGGGATTCTATGGTAAACATTTTATGATGAAAAAACAGTGGAGGGTATTGCTTTTTCATTTTGTCTGGAAAGCTTTGAGAAGTGGGATGAAAGTGAAACCCAAACGCTTCACACGAGAGAGAACAAAATGAGCAGAATACTTTGTAGAAAACTTTCCTTTGTTTTAGGAATTTAATGAGAGATTAATTGGGTGAAGTTGGGGAAGTGAATGATGAGGGTATAATAGGAACAATTTTTATCTATCAAGTTCATTCTTGGTAACCAAAAAATATTCAATATTGACGAGCATTACGGAATATAAGGAGTATAGCTGAAAATTTATTTCAACCACTGCAAAAGTCATCATTACATCATATCATACCACAAAAGGGGCATATCGAACAAAAAATTTCCTAAAGATCTGCAAGCTTAAAAGAAGAAAGAAACCTCTTTTTTAGGCAAGAAGATAGAAACTTAAGAGGTGATTATTACCATTCCAACACGATGTGCTAATGTAAGGCCAATTGCTCCTGTCCCACAGCATATATCAAATAGCAATGTATCTGGACCTAAGCATGCCCAATCTCCAGCAAGGGAGTATAATTTCTCAGCAGCAAGCGTGTTAACCTGCAGCGGTAGACTCAACTTCATATTCCAGGAAAATAAATATTGTTGAAAACAGTGCAAAACAATAATCGCCATTCCAACCTGAAAAAATGAGGTTGGAGATATAGAGAACTGGAGATTGCTGATATAATCATGGATTCTCACATCTGCAGCACTAATGTTTTCATCCCTCTCAGGATCGCCAACTGCTATGGGAAGTGAATGCAGTGGTGCATCAGATGGTGCTACGTTGGATATTCCTTGGTGATCCTACATGTAAGACCGATTTCCACATGGGAAGTCATTCAGAAAATTAAGTTACACCATAACATGCAATCAAAATTGAAAGCAATCAAATATCTAACACTTCAGATCTGCCCAAATTTATGATTGAACCATCAAATATCTAACACTTCATATATGGTAATGCTATGGATTTTTTCTCAATAAAATAACCTGATCTACTGATGCAGAGAGAGAGAGAGTAACATGTCTACTATCTAGCAAACAGTGTAACAGTAACATTATTGTATCCTTCCAGTTATATTGCATGGACATGCATGTGTACAACAATTGATCCTTAACAATCTCTGACAAAAGACACTTCAACTACACAGGCTTCTACCTGAACAACCAAAGCAGTAAGGGGCAAAGTTGGACAATGAGAGGTAGCTCCTGTAACAAATGACTGAGCAAGCCTTTTAAATTCAGCGGCTACTAGTGCATCATCAAAACTTGCAGTAGAAACCTAAAATCAAGAACAAAGACTAAAAGTTATGAATGTAATTCAAAAGAAAGAAGAGATACCCAAATCATAAGCTCCAAGTACTCTGGGGTCTTGTCTCTCTATCTAAAGTCTAAACCTTATGGCCCATACACAAGTTTATAATGTTCCCACTTTACACAATAATACCAGCACAGATTAATATGGCCTGTCAATTTCATTCTAAATGTTCACAATCAAATTGAGCCTTTATATATGGATAATAATAAACAATAAACTATCACCCTCTCCTCCACCAACCTTAAACTCAAAGGGTTTTATAAGAGAGTAACGAGCACATTCACCAAAAAGTTCAAAAATAACCTGCACAATAATCATGACCTCTGCAATACCGTCAAAAGTTTCAGCATCAGCAACATTCCCATTTGACCTCCCTTCTCGAACCTTATGAAACCAATTAGCTTCAGAAATGGTTAAGAATACATAATAAATTTAAAAAATAAGCATCATATCTAGAAACAATATTCAATATGGCCATAAAATTTTCAACACAGAATCCAGCAAAGTATATACCGTCAATTGACGCCAAAACCCACAATTTTTAAATCTGTTCCAAACTGGGAAATTAGTGTGCTGTAGAAATTCTTGAAAGATAGCAGCATATTTGCAAGCAATGGTAGAAATATTTGGGCAGTCCACTGCTTCCTCAACTGCTGTTACACCCTCCCTATTAAAATATTTTAGTATATGTATAATAAAGAACTTAGCAAACCACTATACAAACAGAGAAAGTGCAGCATACCTAAAATTTCCAAGACTGAAGCCCACCGTTGCTTTGCCTTCCATGGAATATCCAACTGAAAATTCACACTTATTACGATATCCATTTACAATTGGTGATTCAATAATACCCTCTAGATTGCATGGAAGACCACCTGCGAAAATGTGAGAAATAAGTGGCCAATGAACTGTATTGTATCCAATTAGATTTTTAATGTATTTCTTAAAATGAACCAGATTACAGAAAAGATAACAGAGGGTAAAATCGTGAAAAAATATCAGACGTTTCCCAACTAGCACCTCAAGTCTTAAACTCCAAAACATTATAAATTGGCATTATTCTTCAGGATTTGAACAACCTTTGCGGATATAACATAAAACAATACCTATTTCCCTAGACTTGAGAATCCATTCAGGAAGAGGAACGCCATTTGGACAAGCTTTACGAGCATTTCTAGGCTGCCAGAAAAAATGTAATAGTTCAACCTTGTTGATAGTACATAGGAACATATTAAAACTACAATGGTAAAATAGAAACAATAATGACTAACAAGTTTTTTGAGAATCTGCATTAGAGAGTATTTTTTCTGTTCCAACTGATCAGCATAGGACATATGAGCAAGAGGAGTCACAGCTTCACGTGAGCTTCTTGCCTTTGACTCTGAACCATCATTTGCCAAATTATCATCATTTGTTTCAGCACCAAATGTCCCATTTGAAGAAACATTGGAGTTACTTTTCTTCTCAAATGATCGAGGAATAACATCAGCTACCTCTAACTTTTTGTTGCCAATTTGTTTTCCTTCTAAATCCTATTAAATTAATAATTTTCAATCACCAATTGCAAACTTCAATTTTGAGACCAACAAATCAACAGAGTATACAAAACAAAACTTACCTTTGACGAACTTTTCATTTGTTCTTCATTTTCAAAAGTAACGAAACCAATTGCCATTCCTTTCTTTGTCTTGGCATGCTTAAAAGGTATACCCTAGAGAAAGTGAACAAAAGGATCAAACGATTTGTTATGCAGATCAATGCTATGTTTCCACGTCAGGATGGCATTAATCGCAGATATAGAAGCTAAGAGTCTTAGCTTCCAAGATGGCGGTGTTTTGGATGCGGTTCCAAACACTGACTAAAGTTTGTTTTTTGTTCTACTTTTGAAGGATGTACAATTGATTCTAGATGTGCATAGTTGATTTTGTTTGGTTGTTCCCAATCAAATTGATTGTGCCTCAAGAATTTATTCTAATTTCTAACTTGAAGCTAGAATTTAGAGCTTTGTCTCTACAATTGATATCTAGCCTCAAATTTGTTGATAAACATGTTTTCACATAAATGTAACAAAAAATAAATCACCAACTCATTTTTAACCGGAATCAATTCATTCAAAATCAATTTTTGAAAGTGAAAGTGAAAAATGCTCACCTGCTCGTTGAGGAAATTCCTCAAATTCTCAGAGCTCCATTTCATTGGCAAATGCACTAAGCATTTGCTGAGCGCCTGGTTAGATGCAAAACCATCATCACCTCCTTCGCCATCAACTTCATCAACGAGCTCTGTCATCATCACCCCGTCGGTAACGTTAATTTTCTCACCAGTTACTGATTTCAAAGCCTTCTTCTTCCCTCGCTCGGACGTCGGGTCCCACGTGTTGTCCGGACGAGGCCGGAGCTCCTCCTCGCTGTGTGCGTAACGGCAGGTGTCGCCGTGGTTGCAGGTGGCATGTTTCCTGAAGTAAGAACAAATACTGGTTTTCCACATCGGGTGGAGAGAACGCTTTCCATCGGCTTCTTCGTTATCGTTGCCGTCGGCGTCGTCTCTCTTCCGTTTCTCGGTCGGTACGACGTCGTCTTTTACTTCATTAATTTGGGCGTCTTGCGGGGCCGTTAGATGTGGTTCGAGGGTTGAATCCTGAACGTTGATTGTGTCTAGGATTTTAGAGGGAGATAGTTCAGCATTGGCCGCCATTGTTCACTCCGATAACTGTTCTGGTCTCGACTGGTAATGGTAATTAACCGCTCTTCGGTTCTTTTTTTTGTTCAATACCGCTCTTGGGCTATTCGGCACTTTAGCCCACTTTGTGTGATAAGGCCTTATAGGCCCATCAATTAAAAATTAATATTATTTATATTGTATTTGAGAGGATTCTACTTCCCAGTCCCACTCCACGTCTATTCCTCTCAGTCCTATATTTTTAATAAAAATATAAATATACCTTTTTGATATTAAAATTTGACAAACACTCAAAATACTTTAATTTTTCTTAAAAACTCATAATCTTGTAAAAATATAAGTAAGTCTAAGAGAGTTTTAAATTTTTCAATAAAGGTATGCAAAACAATATACCGACTATTTTAAGATGAAAATATTTGGTACATGTAGTATTTTTTAAAATGAAATACCCGGTATCATTCATAATATGGAATATTTAGTTTTTTAAAAAAGTTGATATTCAATTATACACATATGAGTATTCTGAAAACACAAAAAACCGATATGTTAATATTATATCAGAATATTTTGATTTTGAAATTTTCGATAGTTAGTATTACATACTAAATTTTTTCTTTTTCAAAAAAGTTAGAATTCATTAATCAATTATTTTATTTGTCTATATTTTAATTTATATTATTTTTTATTTAGTGGCTAGGAGAGAGGTCGAGATGATTCAATTATTCGTGAGGGGAAGAAAAGAGTTCGACCTACTACATCTAGGAAAAAGAGAGTTAGACAAGCTTGTGCCAATATATCTAGGATGCAAGAGGAGCCATCAAAGCAACATCCCATAGAGCAGCAACTTAGCGAGGAAGATCATATTGAGCAGCATACAAAGGACGAGCATATGAAGTTGGTTCATGAGGAGTCAGAGCAGGGTCAAAAGGAGTTAGAGTATGGCTTCTCGATGACCATATGACACATCCCTGTTGAGATCATACAAGCACCATATTGCTAGTAGATTATGTCTAGGAGACATAATTGGATTAATAATTAGAGTTATTTATTTAACAACATAATTATTTACTATGTATCATTGAAATATTTATTATATTGTTATTATATATTTAGGATCGTGGTGTCTTGAAGGCAATCACACATGGTCTTAAAATTAAGAAGTTTAAACTTAGTTACTTGCCTGAATTTGTAGATGAGTGGATTGAATGATCAAATTTGGAGCAGTTGATTAGGTACTCATTGACAATGGTTGACTACAATCTTGTATCAACATTCGTCTAAAGGTGGCATAGTGACACTACCTTGTTTCACTTGTCTTTTGGAGAGATAATTGTCACTTTAAATGACGAGAGAGTCATCTTGGATGTTCTTATCACCTATCATTTTTCCACCTATTGATATGAAATGTTGATATGGCTATGGCGACATTGGTAGAATTATTAGGGACGTCGTATGGAGATGCAATCACATAGACTAGATGCACTAGGAGTGCTCATTTCAAATTGAGTTGGTTGAAGGATGGGATTTTTCCTAAAAATATGAAGAGGTTACGAGGGCTTACCTTCTCCATTTGGTTGGATGCTCTATTCTGGCACATAAAAGTCACATATAGAAGAATACTTCGGTGATGCAAACAAACATAACACCAGACATATAGAAGAATATATACTCTTTTACAAGTATTAATTTTTTACAATCATATTAATTGTTGTACTTATATTTTTATTTTTGTTACAATATGGATATATGAACATTTTCCAACCATCTTAATAAATTCTAACTCAATGACATGCAATCACTTATTATTTTTAAAATAAAAAATAAAAAAACTAATGTATATAATCATAGTGAAATAAGAATAATATTTTCACATATAACTCAAACAGACTCAAAGTTTAGATTAATTTCAAAGTCCTATAGACAAGATTCATTTATATAATTTCTATAATAGTTTTAGGTCTTTAAAAATAGCAATTTAGCAAACATAAGATATTAACACAAAGTACTTATTTATTTTAAGCACGTTACTTAGAAGATCAAATATACTTAATTTAAGTACACACCTCCAACCTAATATTTAGGTCACAAACAATTCTCATAATTGATACCATATAAAACTCATAATCAATCAAAATAGTGTAAGAGATTATCATGATTTTTAACTATTTCAATAATAAAATTAACAAGTATTTTTAACGATAATAACAATGGATTAGTATTGCCTCTTAAGACTTCTCAAAGACGACGGCACCCTTAAACCGAAATACCAATTAAGAAAATTCTAATTTGGCAAAAAAAAAAAAAATCATCTTAAATGGAAAGAGAACCATTATATATATGTTTTTAATACAATGGAATAAAAGGGTAAATGACCAATCAACTACTGTCCTAAAAATAGAAAAATAGAAACATAATACACTAACAAACCTTAAACAGTAACTGGAAATAACTAAAAATGCCTATAAAAGCTCTTATACGAAGTGGAAATATAATGTTGACAAATATAAATGTTGATAGCTTTGTAGTAAATAGTTACAAGTATATGTAACAAAACTGTAACAAAACACCCCTGGAGATTAGACTTTGTGTCTACACCTACAAGCAAGAGACTGTAAGTCAGGTAAGAAGCCAGGTACAAAACCTCATGTTTCCCGACATCAAACTATTACAACAAAAGAAAATGACACAATTATTCCTACAAACATGAGGCATATGTTCTCAAAATTTAACATTCCTTCGCCGACCTCAATAACCATACCATTCGGGCGTATAGCCCGAATAAGAAAAACAATGATATCTGGTTGGAGTTTCCAATGTCCGTAGACAAATGTATACTATAAAATGAATTCAGTCAGTATGTATGGGTCAAGGAAGCATGCTGCTCTCATCATTGTCTTCCCTCTCCAAGTTCTTCCTCTTGCACCAACAAAGATACTCAGGAATTGGCCCGTCATCTCCAATAACCCAACTATCTGCCGCCACATCACCTAATGTCATCCTTTGTTTGGGGTCTGCAAATTTCAGCTGGGAATTAGCGCCGAAAATATAACGTCATGTAATGTGGCGAAATGTTGAATGTTGTTTACCTTTGGACAGTAGTCCTTCTATTAAAGTATTCAACCGTGGATTCAGACTCTCTGGAAGTACTATTGGATTATTGACTATCTGGATCAGGAAAGAGAAAAAAAACAAGAAATATGAAGGCCGTGTATACTATCAAATGTAAACGAGCATTTGATGTATCTTATATCAAAATTTATAGGAATATTTACAAAAACTTAGTTATTTGAGTTGCAAAATGAAGGATAAAATTATAAATAAAGTAATTTAAATGAAAGGTAAAATTCGAAAAGAAAAAAAGGTTACACTAAAACTTCGTATTCTCTTTATATATAGTATAAATTACAAAATGCCATGTTTCTAATTTTAGAAATTTTGTAAAGAAAGTGATGAGAACAGGTTTCAAAAGAGGAATAAAAGCATAACAATTCAGAATTAATAAAAACACATGCTGGAAATAAAAATAGAACGAAAACCAAATTTCTTACTCTGTCATATGTATCTTGAAGTGTGTCACCAAGAAAAGGGTATTCACCCAGTATCATACAGTATAAAGTAACTCCTACAGCCCATGTATCAGCAGCTTTACCACTGTATGTAATACCTAAAAACATATCAACATAAAGTAGTGAGAACCTGTGTTTCATAAACACAATTTCCCCAAAAGCATTCTACATGCATTAAAGGAAAATAGCAACCTAAAATACATTCAGGTGCAGTGAAAACAGGAGTGCCAGGAGATCGTCGAAGCATATCATTATCATCCTGCAAAATGAAAACGAAACAGGCTCCATATTAGTTCCTGGGACATCCTAATACGTGGGTACTGATATATATAGTTATATCTGATTTCTTCCATTTTTTAAAATATTATCGGTGTCAACATGTCAGTAAGTTTCATGTTCGGGTGTTCATGCTTCATATCATGTGTAACATTACCAGGGACAGGCCCATAGCCCGTTCAGGCTGGGCCACCACAAAGGGGCCCCAAAATTTTGAGGGCTCCAAAACATTAATTATATATTGTCAACATTTACAAATTATTAGATGTCTTCCAATGGTTCAGTGCTAGAATGCAATGTTTTCATGCAGGAGGTCCTAGGATCGATTCCCAAAAGTTGTATTTTAGTTTTTAGTACTTCTTTTTATTAGGGACCCAATTTTTAAGACTAGAACACGGGCCCCCAAATTGTTTAAGACAGCTCTGAATATTACCAGTATTTTATCAACAACTCTGGCATGGAGCATGTCAAGGAAGGTGACTGATTACCATATAACAAACAAAAGGTAATATATAAAATATAAATGATTGGTAATTTTCAAAAAAATTGCAAGTTCCAAGTAATCACATTTCTTATTTATACAGTGTGCAATCATATTGCAGTATCACAAAGAAAATGTGTCCTAAGTTGTAGTTGAAGCTACATTTTTGTCCAAGTAAAGTGGGGGCTTTGTTTTGTTTCGAGTATTTAAATTAACATTCAGGCTCAGTAGTTGCATTACCTCAAAAGCCTGGCTGACACTGAAATCCCCAATCTTTACTGTACCATGACGAGTAACCAACAGATTATCAGGTTTGATATCCCCATGTACTATATTCTGTTTTCAAATAAAAATATAATTAAACATTTGTTCCAAAGTATATATATGTACATATATAATTAATAAACATGATGTATTTGTGTGGCGCTTATGAGAGAGGGAGAGAGACTTAGTCAACATTACACACAAAAAAGATTGGTAAAAAGAGATATTACATGAGCATGGAGATATGTTAATCCAGAAACTATATCCCGCAAGTATCTCCTGGCAGTCTCTTCACCTAAGGCACAAGCCGGACCTGAACCCTCACAAACCCACTTGCTTTCCACATATTCAAGTACTGAATTAGAAAAATCAGCTAGTCAAGTAAAGGACTAAAAAGAGATTCTAACTCGCCCAAAAGCAAAGCTCGGATAGACAGAAATTTCAGGAGTAGCAGTCAGTAACTAAATAACAGAACCAAGAAAGAAAAACTAGCCATCAGTACCCATGTAGAAGTTATCCGACTCCGGGTCATCAATCACCTCAATGAGATTGACTATATTGGGATGTTCCAGCATTTTCATGATGAAAACCTGAAAAAATGCATATTTGAGTCATATTTTGAATATTGATCAAGACGATGGGAAAAATAAAAAATATGATGAAGAAATATACCTCACGTAGAACATCACTCATGGCAGTTTCGGATGGTGCAACTCGAAGCTTCAGTAAATGAGACTTATGAAAGGCCTATATTCAGAAGATTTTCAGCTCAATAAATGAACAATTGCACCATTAAGGCATGGGCAGAACTTAGATGCAGTTATGTAGGTCCAGTTCGTACTGTTCACCAACCAAAGTACAACAAGTAGACATTGAAAGTTAAAAATAGTTGACGCTGTAAATTCCTCGGTTACAGAAGTTCCATAATCATCCTGATTCATGGATTTTCCAAATTCATGGTAGCAAAACACTTCCATCAACACCTGCTATCGTCACGACGCACCACACTGCCGCACCACTACTCCACCAAATCTCCAAATAAGACATCATTACAAAAAGTCAATCTCACCCCTGGCTACTCAGCCACCAACAACATTGATCTCGACGACCAACTCTGTATAGCGCTACTCGCCATCGCCATCACCATCACCATCATTAACATTAACTAAAACCGAAGTTAATTGTGTGTTTTTTTATTAAACTAACAGAACTCTGACGATGTTAATATGAGTAAATGAAATTAACTATGTGTTCTATTATGATAGGAGAACAGTACCAACCATATATAGGGTACTGCATATAAGTTTTACCCATAAGACATTAACGGCTATCAAAATAATAAGAACACGGTATTCATTACAGCCCTATAATTAAAAAAACCATACCAATATGGCTATATTTCCTACCATAACATAATCAGTTTTCCCATAACGAAACATTTTCATACCTTAATTGCATAATGTTTTCCATCAACGGAGCTTTGATAAAGAGCCTGCCAAGCATTCAAGGAAAGAGGCTCAAGAAAACTGTTTTCTTTAGAGACAGGGAACAATGAATACTATGCTTACCACTTTCCCATAGCTACCAGAACCAATCTTATACTCACGAATATACTCATTTATCATCTTGTTTCCGTTTTCATCCTGGACACAATTATTAAAATAACCATTCAGCAAGTATAGCAACAACCCAATAGGAAATTAAAATTAAACACAAACTCAAACTTCTTCTGACATGTAGCATTACATTAAAATTCGATAAGAAGTTCTCTTCAGTTGAAATTGAATAAATATCATAGCTCATATTGAAAACACCAAATTTTAAAGAAAGTAGGGTATGGAAACTATTCGCAAATTTTACCAGCAACACATTAAAAAGATCATTCATGTAAATTAAATACCCTAGGCCACCTAGTCTCGATGTTTCACTATACATCAAAATCACCCTTATAGAAAAGAGATGAAAAAAAAATCTATAAAGCTACTGTCACCAACAAATTACCTCAGTGCGAACAACTCTGTGAGTCTCTTTCACAGGAAACTGCCTACAAATCATACCATTCTCAACTCTAAAGATCAAAACATCCTCCGATCGCTTGGGACGACTTTGCACCTCACTATCATCTCCACTTGTGGTGTTATTAACCTCATCATTACAGAAGGAATCTTCATCGTCAAAATCGTCCTCCAACAACAGCTCCTGAGATAGGTTACTGTTGATGGCTGGCTTAACCTTTTGTGGATTCCTTCTCTTGATAAACCCAAAGCAGTTACAGCACCACATAGCTTTCGCAAAAGAAAGAGTCTTATTTAACATCTTGAGCTTAGACCTTAAGTTCATTGAAAAATCTTCCAAGCAAAAGAAAAATTGTAAATCTGTACAAAGAAACATTTCATCACGTCAAAAACGATCAAACATCACGTGCCTGTTTGAACTAGGTTATGTGAATTTATCTACTGACATAAACATTTGTGAAACTGTTCGTGAGAGCTTATGAAAACAGCTTATGACATGTCTAAGTTGTTTTCAGTTTATTTCTATAAACTCGTTTTCAGCTTATTTCTATAAACTTCCCAGGATAGGTTACGAAAAAAGTTTAGTTATTTTATCTTGTTAGATAAAATTATAAATAGCTTATACATGAAACACTTAATTAAGTTGTTAATCCAAACAGAACCCAGATCTTCAAACTCACTAACCTGATCAAATGGATGAAGCAATCAGCAGGAAAAAGGCTATTACCTGAATTCAGAGGAAGGAAGAGGGCTTCAAGCCCTAGTCAAAGGTGCAATCTAAAGGGTGCCATTCAGCTAAGTAGAGAATAGGGCTTAGGATATCAATTCCACTGCTACAATTCACACCCAACATTGTGATAACTCCAGTTTATAACAATTTTTTCAAACTCGCCCCACAGGAACAATTCATTGACCTTTTCCATCAAAAGGTGAAACAATAATTAAAAGAGAAAAAAAAAACACACATGAATAAAAAACAAACAAATGAGCTAACATTGGAGAAAATGAAGATGACAAATTTACACAGAACAATAAGAAAAAGATGTATTGAAATGTAAACAAAGGTACCTTCTTTTTTTCTGTGGGCGAGAATGATAAACTGGGATGGTTGTGTCACCCCAGTTCCACAAAAAAAAAAAAAAAAGAAAGAAAGAAAGAAACTAGAATTCCAGCATGAATCAAGATTCTCAGAAACCCTAACTGTGAATCAAATGGCGGAAAACGAGAATGAGAGAGAGCTAATTTGTAATCGGAAACCGAATCTAGAAACCCTAGATAGAATCAATGAATTCTGCGTTTAGCTACAATCAACGTGCGTTCACCACCTTAAAACGTGATTTCATGAGATTGGGATGATGTTTTGCACACAGTTAAAAACGCGATTCTTTCTTCTGAAAATGATTCTTCGAGGCTACTCCTTGTAGCTTTTGCGTCTAGCTGACTCGATTATGTGGAAGACACATGTCAGTTTCCAGTTTTGCCCTCTTTTTTCCAGCTGCGTTCTTTACTTTTGTGTGCTACAGTGTTATTTTCTCAAGGTTAGGGAAGTGAAGTGAAATGGGCTCGGGCTTCGGAGGCCCGTTGCTTTATTTTGTTATCTTACTTTGCAATCTTATGTTCTATCACATGAGATGGTTTTATCTTTTATTTAATAAATAAATTTGGTAATATTTTATTTAATAATTAAAATAATAAAAGAAATATTTATTTTATATCTCTTAATCTATCAATTAAATGCAAGACACCACTTTTTTTAATGAAGATATTAATAACACCAATATAAATCCCGCATCTCACATTCAAACTTTAAAAAAAAAAAAAAAAATCTTAATTAAATAAAACTTAAATCTTCCTCTCTCAAATTCATCATTTTCTTTTTCAATTAGAACCTACTCAAATCTAAAAATAAAGTAATAGTAAATTAATAATTAGGTTCATTTGTCGGATTAAAATCGAAAATCCTTCTAACTTATTCCGTGTATGTTACATAGAAATAATATCATTT
>JBBPBR010000003.1:60994780-61008505 GCA_037974775.1 Cicer pinnatifidum
ATAATAATAATAATAATAATAATAATAATAATAATAATAATAATAATAATAATAATAATAATAATAATGGTAATAAATTTAATGTCTTTAATGTTGTGAAACCAACAAGAAAAGATATCCACACAAACATAAATACACCCACATGAGAAACAAAAAGTAACAAAAGATAACTCACAAATTTATTATGGTTTGACACTTCGTACCTAATCCACAATCTGACAACAAAATATTTAATTACTCAACTTACAAATTTTACGAGAATAAATGCATAAATGATATTTTGCACCATTTTTTTGGACTTTAATTTTAACACCGGTTTTTATAACATAAAAAATTGGTGTAATAGCAACGGTATTGTAAGTAGGATTTATAACGGCAATTTTTTTTACATAAATATGTGCCATAAATATTATGTCAGATCAAAATATGTATATCTATTAGATATTTTATGTTTTTTATATAAAAAATAGATGTGGTAACATATATAACACGGATTTTTAAATAAAAAAAACGTGTTATAAGTTATCTTGTAACACCAATTTTTATATAAAGCAGTGTATTATAAGTAGCCTCTTAATATGTGCTTAAATTTTTTTTTCATGGAACAAAACTAATAAATTAATTATCATTTGGACAAATGAAAAATAGATGCGAATTAATTAATTAATTAATATATATATATATATATATAAACACCTTAAACAACACTCTCTTACAAATTTTTATATATTCACTAATACAAAATTGAGTTTTTAATACAGCAGAGTTAACTCATTTACGTGCCACCAGACCAGACTTAACAAAGGTAGATATATATTTAAATCGGTTGTTCCAATAAACGAATTAATAAATTGAGGCGGTGTCAATTTTGTAAATATGTGAACCACTATTAACACGATTATATTGGCAACCGACTTAATATATCCTCTCTAGGGATGGAAATAGGCTAAATCGTCTTAAGGGGTTTATGGTCTGACCTGACCTATTTTATAGAAATGTTAGACTTGTTGTTTTTAAAGCCTATTTATTTAAATAGGTGAGACTCAGACTTATAAAAAAAGCATATTAGACCTAGCGGCCTATATACATTTTATTATTTATTGATATTTTTTATTATTATTATTATTATATTAATAATATTATTTCTTTTTTTAAATTCTATCAATTAGGCAATCACTCATTAATTCTATATTGGATAACGATTCCATATTTGGTACTGTTCCATATTCAGTAGTCGTTCAACTACTCAATCACTTAGCAGTCGTTCCATTTTTGTTTAATAAGTAATAATGGGTGCATTTATTTTAGAAAAAAAAATCTATTATTTGAAATCAAAAATTATTTTTTAGGGTTTAAATGATGTTTGTTTCAGATTTTTTTTAAATTATTTTGTTAGAAAAATGATTTTTTGTTTAATATATATAGATATGTACATTGAATAAGGTTTTTAAAAAGGCTTCCAGGTCAGACCAAACTTTTGAAAAGGTCACAAAAAACCTAGAATAGGTCGTAGGTCAGGCTTAGGCCTAAAAAATAAATCGTAGGTCATACTCAGGCCTTTCAAAGCCTGACATGGCCTATTCCCACCCCTAATCACATCTTACTCCAGGGCTACGTCGGTTATTGGTAAACAACTTAATAAAATGAGGCGGTTGCAAATTTTGTAAATATTTAACACTTGTTTAATGTGACTAAAAAAAAAAAAAAGATGCCCTGTAAATTTAATACGGTTCTATCGATAACCGATTTAAGGCAGACTAAAAAAATATCAAAGATGTCGTGTAAATTTAATGTGGTTCTATTGATAAACGACTTAAGGCAGGTTAAAAAAAATATAAAAGATGTCGTGTAATCTTATTCCGTGGCTAAATCGGTTATTGGATAAACGACTTAATGAAATGAGGCGGTGTCAATTTTATAAATATTTAAAACTTGTTTAATGCATTTATATTGATAATTGAATCAAGCCAGACTAAAAAAATATAAAAGATGTTGTGTACTTAGTGTTTTATAGTCCGCTCCCATAATTGAGCTCTAAACCTCCCCTTATATTCCTAACTTCTGCATCGTGAAACACTTACAATTTGGATTCGACTTTACAACAGTTGTCGTTTTATCGTCACCACTTCATCAATTCATTAAGACAAGTTTGATTCTCAAATTAAAATACATATTTTACATATTTCATTTTTTAAAAATTTCATTTGTTATAATTTGTGGGTGGATATAATAGAGAGCAAAACAATAGTATTTTATATAGAAAGCATATAGATAAGGTGTAAACTTTACAAATGTAGTATTTTATGTATTAAAGACATTAGACATTAATATTTTTAAGGTGAGTTTGTTTTAGAATAGAGAGATCGTAACCTATATATCACATTTGATTGGATTCTACGTAGTTAACTCTGTGCACATTGTCACGACACATAGACACACTCTCCAACGTTTTATTTAATCTAAATCAATTAGGTTTGTCCTTACAAATGTAATATGTTATGTATTAAATCTTTGAGAAATAAAATGAACCATTATTCCTAAAGTAATAACTCTTATGATTGATGCACAATAAAATTAATTAGTTTTGAAATACATAAAAGTAATGGATTAAACTAATACACTTCAAAATATGTCATGTTTGAACTATTTCAATTGAAAGTGTCCCATTTAAAATATTTCAATTATTTTGTGGTTGTATGTTCATTGGGAAGGAAGCCAGATAAAAAAAATATGTGACATTGTTGATTTGTAAGTATTTAATTTATTTATATTGTTCATAAGTATTGTAATATATTTTATAACAATTTTAATAATTATTTTTATTTTTTAGAGCTTTCGAATGTAATTATAGGTTGCTAGGTTTGAGAGTTAAACCAAAGATAACATGAAGTTTTCCTATAGTAAGTTGTTTACAAATAAATAACTTAATTTATAATATTATAACAATTTTATGCATTTAACATTTTTTTTTGTGATTTGAATTTTAGAGTCAAAGACAAGCTTCAAATTATAAGGGTGGCTATTATGTCATGTTACATATGTTGAACATTGTAACAGCTAGTATTGTTGATTCATGGATGCAAGTACGTCAATTTTTTACAAGTTGTTATTGATTGTGTTTTTGTATGTTCGTATGATAAAAAAATTATAAGTTGTTATTGATTGTGTGTTTTTAATATTCGTATGATAAAAATTAGGATTCAATTGATATTGATTAGGTTTTTTTTTTCTTCAGATATTTGACAACTTGAGATCATTTCATCCAGATCAAATTAAAGAAGTTCAAGAATGTTGTGTGGATTTTATTTTGAAATTAATTGAAAAAAATGACGGTGCTTGAATATATATATTGAATATTGCCAAATGCGATTTTGTAATTTTGTTAATTGACATCTAAATCATTTTTCGTCTTGTCAAAAGTAGTCAGAAATGAGAGACATCTTATTTGTACTCTATATTTTGTATGAACTTCTGTTACTGTATATTTTGGCTACTATATGGTTATATAAAATTGTGGTTAAAAGTACAAATTTTTGATTGAAATTTAATACGAAATATTGTATTTATGTATGAATGGAGCATGAGCATACAAAAATGAGAAAATTATTAAAAAAAAATTATTTTAACTCTATTTATTAAGTCTGTTGATCAAAAGAACCGACTTAAAAAAATGATTTGTTGAAATGAATTTATGATGTTAAAAGGACGAAACTCTGTTAAGTCGGTTCATAAAACGACTTAAAAAATATGTTTATTAAGTCATTTGCTAGTAACTCGAACACGAAAGTGATTTAAAATATACATTTTAACTAATTTAAAAAGGTAAAACTCTACTAATGATTCTTTTTTTAGAGAGCACAAATTTCATAAGAGTCATTCACAGTAATAATAATAATTGAAGAAACAACATCACCCCTCATTCTTCACTTGCTTAAGTCTCATGACTGCTACTAAAGTTATTATTAGTCAAATAGTCTATAAATTAGAAAAATAATCAAATAATTTTTGGATTTTTAGCGGCAATAGTTAATGTCATAAAAAGTTTCCCCTATTTTTAGCAGTCATACTCAAAGGTTGGTAAAATAATGAATTAGTCATTCCAAAATATTAATTTAGTGGCCATTATAATGCTACAAAACATAAATTAGTTTTAGTAGCAATTAAATAGATCTTTACTAACATTTGTTAGATTGCCGCTAAAGCCGTTAGCTATACTATCTATAAATAATTATCTATGGATGTTTTAGCGACCATTTGTATTGCTGCTAAAAGCTAAAATAATTGCCGTCATTTTGTTTTTTGTGACAAGATTCTATTTAAAATATCTCTCACTTTCTAACCCATAATACAATTCAATTTTTTTAAAATATATTCAAAGATTCAATTAGTTTTTTAGGATATTTATTAAGATATTTTAAAATTAATATATTAAAAAATTAATTTAATGTTTGGGTAAAAAAAATCATATCATGTATAATATTTAATTATTTTTTTCACATTTTATTTACCACTTTAGAATAAATATATAAAAAATATCAAATAAAAAGATATGAATAATTTAAATAATTCAATAGTAGTTTTTTGTTCTTGTTTTAAAAGAAATAATAAATATCATTATAATTAACTTATACATAACTCTAAAATTTTGAATTCGATCGATAAAACATTTAAATTAATAATATCAACATTTTATGAGATGAATTACGATTAAGGATTAATAGTGGCACGTTGACTTGTATCTAAACTATTTTATTTGATATTTATGATAGAGAAGAGTTGCATGTATCCAGTGGATGTTGGAGCTGTTTCCAGACAATATAAAAAACTCGTGATGCCATGAATCCAAGCTTCTTGTTCTCAACTCAAGACATAAAACCACGTTACTACACCTAAATTAATTGCTAATGCTATCACCGTCAAAGGTTACAATATGCGAATCTTAAGTCACAATCTAGCAATCTAACTTTAACTACACGTCTAACATAACCTTCACGGGTATCGTAGATACAGAATTGATATGACACTTTTCTGACTTTCTCACCGATTAAGAATATGGTTGAAATTGAAAAATAAATTAATTTAGACATTGAAATTTTACAAAATTGAATGACTAAGAAATTCAAAACAGTTAAAATAAACTGCCCCGGTGAAAGCATTGATCCAAAGTTCAAAGGTTCAACTTGAACCGATCATAATAAAATAATATATTTTAACCTGTTAAATAATACTAACAAAAATAACATAAAAATTCAAATAAACATAATTTAATAGATTATCTTCACTTAGAAGTATGTTTTATATAGAGTTTTACTATTTGATTCAAATGGCCACTAAAATTACTAAAAAAAACAAGTAAGAAGTCCGAGAAATACTTAAAAATAAAAATTGTTGTTTTTGGATATTTTTCTTAAAAGAAATATGTTTTTTAAACCAAATCGAACTATTTTGCCAAAGATTTTTCCAATTTATTCTTATTCATGAGATTTCTCTAGTTATTTATCTGAACAATTTTAAAGGTCAATAAAATCAAATAACATATTAATTATCGGTTCAACCAATTTAACCACCTAGCTAGTTCAGTTTTCATAACATTGATAATTAATATATAGACCCAAGAACCTTGTTTAAACAACAAGTTAGTGTGCTAATTAATTAAGTTGGTCAATATCTAGTTGGCACTTCAAATAATAAGCTTTGAATAGCCCTCATCATATCACTAAACCAAGCAACCACAAACTTTAAAAACGTTTAGAAAAAGGATACATGCAAATCTTAAGCCGAACTTTTGGGCCAACATGCATATACCAAAATTTTCTCTATAAATATTTTGTTCATTGCAAGCACCTCTCCATCATTCAACCAATTTAAAATCATAAGCAAAGGAAAGTAACAAAAAAATCAAATTAGTTAATTTAATATCATTAGAGAGATCACCAAGATGGCTACAAAAAAATGGAGCATCTTGGTGGCCTTAGTTATCTTACTAATCTCTATGGAAGCTGCCATTGCTCAAGGCCAAGGAAACGGTAACGGTAACGGTAACGGTAACGGTAACGGCAAAGGTAGTGGCAACAATGGCAACGGTAAGGGAAATGGTAAGGGAAATGATAAGGGAAATGATAAGAATGAAGGCAAGGGCAAAGAAAAGAAGAAGGAAAAAGTTCCAAAAAAGAAGAGTCCAAAGGAAGAGTCTTCAAATAGTGAAAAGTTACCAGCTTTGGAATCAGGACAGGAGAGAGCATTCTGTAAAGCACCAACTTCTTCTTGTCATTTCAAGACACTTGTTTGTCCATCAGAGTGCAAAACCAGGAAGCCTAAGAAGAACAAGAAGCAGAAAGGTTGTTTTATTGATTGTAGCAGCAAATGTGAAGCTACTTGCAAGTGTAAGTTCAAATCTATATATATATTTGCCTATGTAGTATAGTATAATTTACAAAATCTGGTTTCTTCGCATTCAAGTAATCATGCAGTTGCCTATCTGAACTATTAGATTAAGATTGGACGACTCATTCTTCAGTTTTATATTTTGGACTTAAACTACATGAGTCGTCCAATCTTAATTTGATGATCCAGATCGTGTGACTACATCAAGTTCCTGATTTTCAAGGTTTTGTCTATGATAAGGTCAACATTGTCTCCTCTCATGCTCTTCCATTTTATACTTTTTATATATACATGAATTAATTTAATTAGAGAAAAATTGTAGGTAATACTATTAGAGTTTAAAGACTACACATTGACAGTGTCAAATTTTATTAGATCTCACACCAAGTAGATATATGTTGAGATATTTTTGAAAATAATACAACAAAATGACATTATTGTTAAATCTGACTAGATGACTATGCAAAATTGTTTTATAGTTTCGGTGCATCGTCTTTATACTCATATTATTATTAAATATTCAATCTTAGGGAATTGTATAAGTATCTATATAATCATGACTAACTCAAGTGCATATACATAGAGCAAGAAGGGAGTACTGATCATTCATGTTGAGTTTGTTTCTTTTTGCAGTTAGAAGAGCAAACTGTGATGGCTATGGTTCATTGTGCTACGATCCTCGCTTTGTTGGTGGGGACGGTGTGATGTTCTACTTCCACGGAGCCAAAGGAGGAAACTTTGCCATAGTTTCCGACGACGAATTCCAAATCAACGCACACTTCATCGGTACTCGACCTCAGGGAAGGACTCGTGACTACACATGGGTGCAGGCACTCGCTGTCATGTTCGACGTGCACACTCTTGTTATTGCAGCCAATAGAGTAAATCAATGGAATGACAGTGTTGACTCTCTTACAGTGAAATGGAATGGTGAATCAGTAACCATTCCTATTGATGGTGAGGCTGAATGGAAGACTAATACCGACGAAAGAGAAGTTGTTGTTGAAAGAACAGATGATACCAACAGTGTTAGAGTCACAATTTCTGGTTTACTTGAAATGGACATAAGGGTAAGGCCTATTGGAGAAAAGGAAAACAAAGCTCACAATTATCAGTTACCATCAGATGATGCGTTTGCTCATTTGGAAACACAGTTCAAGTTTAAGAAACCTACAGATTTTATTGAAGGAGTTTTGGGTCAAACTTATAGGCCAAGTTATGTTAGTCCTGTTAAAAGAGGTGTTGCTATGCCAATGATGGGTGGGGAAGATAAGTACCAAACTACGTCACTTTTTTCAACATCCTGCAAACTATGCAGGTTCCAAAGGCCATCTGAGGATTCTTCCACTAGCCAAGGACTAATTGCTCAATACTGATATCATGAATAGTATGAAAAATAAGAGACTCTTTGTGATTGAATTAGTAACATCTTTTTATTTTGGTTTCTTTTGTATTGTAATGTGTCCAGATAAATAAGGGCCAAAAATATTGCCCATGATCATCAATTTGGTCAAAATTTGTAATGATTGATATTAATGTCAGATTTCTTTTGTACTGTGATGAATAGTTTATTTTGATCTTTCATTCTATGACCTACCATTATACCACAGAAATGGAGGTTCAATTTGTCTAATAAGATTTTCGTAAGTTTCTTGATGGAAAATAATATATTAACGGTTGCATCAATGGTTGTTTTCTTGTATTTTGAGTTCTTTCTTTGTGATGTATCTAATTCTCTCTCTCTTAGATCTGATAGATGTGTAGCATCTAAGAGAGATAACTAGATCCAATATGAGGCGTATCACAAATGTGTAGTACTAGATTGTGTGGTACAACCGCCACAGAAAGTCCAATGGATAGAGCTTCGTTGCTGCTGCAACGTCCGTGGTTGAAGTTTCCACAAGTCCCTTGCGGCGTTCCATAGCTCGCAAATTTAATGGAAGTTATCACCTGATTAAGAGAAGGACACTACAGTGACAATACAGGACCTACTTCTGTTCCTGATTCTGTATCTGAATTCCACATGCTTACAGGTGGAGGGTGAGATTCAGATACATGTGAGCAAACACTTTCTATCTGTTTTGTAGCTATAGAGATTTTTGTAGGGTCACCTCCGCTTTCCTCAAACAAAACAAGAGTGTTGTTGTCTGGTTTCAACCATGATCGCGGTACATGGTATCTGCAGGATCAGTAACTCAATGAGTATCAAAAAGGTCTTATTATTTATTTTCAAGAAGTTTTCTCATGTTGAATAGAATATCTAACACTTACAATGTCTGTGATGGTTTTCCACAGTTCTTGAGACATTTGCCTGAATTATACGGTCCTCTATAATCGCATGAGTCGGTACAACCAGAACTTGGAGCAGCATATGTAGGCCAGTACCGCCCAATGCTTTGCCCGTTCAGCCAAGCTATGCCTTTTCCCATCCCCGTGAAGTCAATTGCAACTGGGTTTGTGCCCCAGGGAGCAGCAAAGTTCGTCTAATACAACATGTATCAACATTAGTAAGGAGAAAAATTATTGTGCTATGATAGCATTCCTTTAATTTTCTTTCAAGTATTTCTTAATAAGACTACCTTGTACCAAGTCAAAGGCTGATTTGTAGGCAATGTTGATTGTGGATTCCACTGTCCAACCCTTCCACTAAACAAACCCAAACCATCACCTTTAAAGCCAATCTGCATTCACAAAAATAAAGCCATGTATTTAATCTATGACTCGAATTATAATGAAAAATGAATTTCATTTCAGCTGTATCACTTCAGTTAATTAATTCACAAAACTCAAAAAGATAAATGATAGCTAGCAGGCGTTGAGTTAAGCCGAGACTAACCTGATATGTCCACGTTTCTAAGGAGAGATCGATGGTGCTTCCATTTGCCAAACCTTTCAATGTTACTGGACCAGTGATCCCCGCACCCGTTGTGTCGAAAAAAGCTCCATAATTCTGTGGTGTGTAAAATTCACATTAGCTGATGTAGTTATGAGAAATGACTAGATGATGCATAATTAAAACCCAGGTTTCGTCGATGTTGTAGACAGTTAATTATGTACTTTATAATAAGAAAATATGAACCTGTAATCCCACTGTTAAACTCAGAAGATCAATTGTGTTATTTCCAGCTACAAGTGTAACGGGAATGTCCACATTGACACTAGCATTTCCACTGTTTCCTGTTCCACTACCTGAAAAATTTGCGGTATTAACATACCTGAATTTCATTACATAATTCATGAAATATTCCATTGAAGTAAAGAAAGAATCACACATTTTAATTTAGTGAGAGTATGTATAATTCAACATGTTATCAAGATATTAATCTTTTAACTTTTTTTTCTTACCTGCATGCTTCCCATTTATAAAAGCATGAAGGGCATGGCCAAGCGACTCAATTTGAAGGACAGTTTGAGCACCAACATTATCTTCAACATTAATGCTTCAAATAAAATTGTAAAAAGGTTAACATGCAACAAAGAAATTATGGTAAAAAATAAAGCTATCTCAACCTTGGAAACTCATATACCTTAATGAGTACAACAAGTAGTCGCTTTGATCAGCCGTTGTGTTTATTTGCTCCAGTAGTCCAGGTTTTGAGAATGCATCATTCTTTGAAATAACAACCGGTTCACTAATCCAACTCCAGCCTGAACTTGAACCGTCCAAAGAATCAACCTCTTTTAAAGATTCAGCTGTGAAGCTTGAAATCGTAGAAGCGAAATTAATCTGCCGTTACCAAAAATAACTAGTTTATGCTAACTTACTGAACAAGAAAACAGAAGAAATGATTTCGACAGTAGACTGATTAATCACATGTAGCGTAAAAATCAGCTAGGAAGTTTGAGATACTAGACACTAGTAATAGTTTGAGAAAGCGAAAGTGAATGAATTTAACTACATATGTCGAACATCAGACAAGCCTTCAAATTCAATCTGAAGTGTTGGTGTTATATAGAACGTACGTCTAGTCAATTGATCTATATATATCGATTGGAAGTGGATGAGGCAAAACTTTGCAGTATTAATACAACATTCTTGCAGTCCGGTAAGATGCTCATAGACCATCCAGGCAAGTAATATGAATTGCCTTCGAAATTTCATACTTTACAAGGCATTTCCAGGAATAGAAATTTAAAACTTGATAAACTATAAGAAGTTAAACAAGAAATTGTAATCTAAACTTAAAAAGGGTCTCTTATTACCTCTATATTTGGACCATGAGATGTAATGTTTGGATCTGTAGCTATCAGTGCTTCTTCACAAAGCTTTATGGCCTTGTGCAATTCTTTAAGATGGCCCCATTTGGGTTGTCTAATAATTCCTGCATCAAACAATAACATATTTTATATTTACAATTACATAATATTGTTCACTGTGATTTTTAATGGCTTCTACATATAAAATAATCATATAATGTGAATTGAAAGAGTGCATACCATACTCATCGATGGGCGAATCGTAATCATAACTAGTAGAAATGAAAGGTCCGCCGCTTGTGCGACCAAAGTTAGTTCCTCCATGGTACTATTTCACAGAAAGCAACCGAAAAAAAGTTGTGGTATCAGTTGGTTTACTTACTATCTTGCATACTAAGTATTGAGCTTAAACTACATGTGAGGTTGCATTTACCATGTAATAATTATTAAAAGTTCCACCCCGCTGAAAAACGTGCGCCACAGAAAATGCAAGATCTTCCACTGGTCTGTAAGGAGTGGCACCTCCAAATGCAAGAAACCTATGGTTTCAAAGAATTCAAAAGGGAGGTAAATGGAAAAGGAGCAAACATACAATTGGATCAGGTGCATCTGCCTGCTGGCACATAACCCAAGGGACCCCTGTTTGAAGAGATGTAGCCATTGATGCTGCCCAATCAATGTAGGGTTTAGCAGCAGGACCATAATCCGTATCAATGTTTTCATACTCATTTTCAATCTGTCATTAGAAAGTAATATATGATTTTTTCATTAAAGAAATATATACATTAGTTCATTAAGAATCTATAAAACAAATAACTGAGCATCCACAGAAAATGCAGCAATTTCCCAAAAAAAAAATGGCATGTGTGTATTCATTATGATTTTTAAAGAGAAACCTGAGATAAAATAATAGGTCCTCCTTGTGATGCATAGATATTCTCTTTCTTCATCATTTGGATAATCTTATCGGTTAACCGCTTCATTTCTGTCTGAATTACAAATCAATTTCAGATAACAGAAAAAAGCAGATTCCACAGCATGAGACATAGAGAAAAAAAATGAAATGAATTATTACGTAGAATGGTTCATTATCAACATTATTTTTTGTCCTTTTCGTAGTTTATCATGCAATGACGTCACACAATAGAAAATGAGTTATATATTCTTTTGTCTTAAAAGAATGAAATACAATTTACTAAAAAATTATTTATTAATTTATTCGCAAAATTGATATTTCAGTTGTTAGATAGATATTCTATTATGTTCCAAAATAAAATAAATTATCTTTAAGTAAAATTCAAAAGAAGTAAAATTGACTAAAATTAATGACATTCAATTAATTATTAGCAAATGAAATATCACTTTTGCATTTTTATTAAAAGTTAATTATGAAGAATAAATAATTTTACAATGTACCACCAAATTTTTAGTAATACAAAATATTATTTTTAAGTTAAAGTCTCATTTCCCACCCCGCGTGCACCAATAAAACATCATTCATGCAACTCTTTGAGATCATTAGTACCTAAATGTTGGTGTAAGGGGTCAGTTCATCCCACAACAAAAATTAAACCAAATAATAGATTGTCAACTATAAAATATAAATATAAAAATCTTTCTGTGTCCAGTCATACACACCTTATGAGATAAAAAGAATTACGTGATAGATGTCATATATTGATAATGTGATCCAAATATAAAAATAAAGTTAATATAAGATGTTGATCGGGTGCGTAACACTCCGGATTTTGATCCAAAACATTACTTAAAAATATTTATTTCTTTTTTAAAAACGACATATTTTTTTCTTAGAAGTAGTTCATCATGTAATAATTTGAAAATACATCAAAAAATGACTTGATATATTCATTTTTTGTAGAAGAACGTAATGCAATTTACTAAAATATTATTTATTCATCTATTCGAAAAATTAATATTTCAGTTGTTAGATCGATATTCATTTATGCTCCAAAATAAAATAAAGTATCTTTAAGTGAAATTCAAAAGAAATAAGGTTGGCTAAAATTAATGATATTCAATTATTTACTAGCAAATGAAATCTCACTTCTGCATTTTTATAAAAAGTTAATGATGAAAAGTAAATAATTTTACAATGTACCACAAAAATTTAAGTAATACAAAATATTATTTTTAAGTAAAAGCCTCATTTCCCACGTGCGTGCACCAATCAAACGTTATTCATGCAACTAGATCATTAGTACCTAAATGTTGGTGTAAGATGTCAATTAATCTCACAGCAAAAATTAAACTAAATAATAGATTATTAGTCATAAAATATAAATATAAAAATCTTTTTGTGTCCAGTCATACACACCTTATGAGATAAAGAGATATAAAGAATTACGTGATAGATGTCATATATTGATAATGTGATCCAAATAAAGAAATAAAGTTAATATAAGATGTTGATCGGTTGTATGAAATAAATTTGATTAAAAGACTGAGGTTTGGGTAACAGTTCAGAAGGAAAAAAAACAAAAAAATTGGTTGCTTTCTTACTAAATATATTTTCGGATAAAAATTGTTTGTTGAGTTGGATTTATTACATGTATGAGTTTGTGGTGTACTTTTTGATATAAAAGGTTGTTGCTTAGCCGCTTTGTGAAAAGAACGATCGAATACAAATTTGATAAACATAGAGAGTGGGAAGAGAGAGAGACCTATGGAGTGCTACGAGGGTAAAGAATGGAACTCAAAGATAAAATCCTTGCGTTTGCCATCAATGAGCAATGCTCTAGGATCATAAGTAACATTGACACAAAAATAAGTAGGCAAATAAACACCAAGGAACCAAACCAAAAGAAACACAGAATGTGTCGCTCTCATTACTTTTTTTGTGGTTTGTATAAGCACAAATGAAACAACAATAAAAACTACACCAACACAAACGAATGAAGAATGATTCTCCCTTTGTTTTTGCTTCTTGTATTTAAAGACACAAGTTCTTCTATTTATTTAGAAAAATGTTTCGTGTCCAATCATATACACCTTATGAGATAAAGAGATAAAAAGAATTACGTGATAGATGTCATATATTGATAATGTAATCTAAATATAGAAATAAAGCTAATATAAGATGTTAATCGAGTGTGTAACACTCCAGATTTTGATCCAAGACATTAC
>JBBPBR010000003.1:61013051-61043442 GCA_037974775.1 Cicer pinnatifidum
AGATGAAAACCTTGTGTTTGTCATCAATGAGCAATGCTCTATGATCATAAGTAACATTGTCACAAAAATAAATAGGCAAATAAACACCAAGAAACCAAACCAAAACAAACACAAAATGTGCCGCTCTCATTGCTTTTTTTGTGGTTTGTATAAGCACAAATGAAAAAAAAACAAACACTAAACCAACACCAACGAATGAAGAATGATTCTCCCTTTGTTTTTGCTTCTTGTATTTAAAGACACAAGGTCTTCTATTTATGTAGAAAAATGTTTCGTGTCCAGTCATACACACCTTATGAGATAAAGAGATAAAAACAATTACGTGATATATGTCATATATTGATAATGTGATCTAAATATTGAAATAAAGTTAATATAAGATGTTGATCGGGTGTGTAACACCCCGAATTTTGATATAAGACAATACTTAAAAATATTCACTTTTTAAAAAAAAAAACAACATTATTTTTTTCTTTGGGGTAGTTTGTCATGTAAAAAGAATTACGTGATAGATGTCATATATTAAAAATGTGATTCAAATATAGAAATAATGTTAACATAAGATGTTGATCGGGTGTATGTAATAAATTTAATTAAATGACTTTGAGATTAGGGTTACAGTTTATAAGAAGAAAAAAAACAAAAATTTGGTTGTATTCTTACTAAATAATTTTTGGATGAGAATTGTTTGTTGAGTTGGATTTATTATATGTATGAGTTTGTGGTGTCAGAGGGTGGGAAGAGATAGAGATAAAGGGACATGTGGAGTGCTACGAGGGTAATGAATGGAACTCCTAGATAAAAACCTTGTGTTTGTCATCAATGAGCAATGCTCTATGATCATAAGTAACATTGTCACAAAAATAAATAGGCAAATAAACACCAAGGAACCAAACCAAAACAAACACAAAATGTGCAGCTCTGATTGCTTTTTTTGTGGTTTGTATAAGCACAAATGAAAAAACAACTAACACTAAACCAACACAAATGAATGAAGAATGATTCTCCCTTTGTTTTTGCTTCTTGTATTTAAAGACACAAGGTCTTCTATTTATGTAGAAAAATGTTTCGTGTCCAGTCATACACACCTTATGAGATAAAGAGATAAAAACAATTACGTGATATATGTCATATATTGATAATGTGATCTAAATATTGAAATAAAGTTAATATAAGATGTTGATCGGGTGTGTAACACCCCGAATTTTGATCTAAGACAATACTTAAAAATATTCAATTTTTTTAAAAAAAACAACATTATTTTTTTCTTTGGGGTAGTTTGTCACGTAATAATTTGAAGATAAGTCAGAAAATAACTTATTATATTCTTTTTTTGTAAAAGAACGTAATGCGATTTACTAAAATATTATTTATTCGTTTATTCGCAAAATTAATATTTCAGTTGTTAGATCGATATTCATTTATGCTCCAAAATAAAAGAAATTCTCTTTAAGTGAAATTCAAAATAAGCAAGGTTGACTAAAATTAATGACGTTCAATTATTTACTAGCAAACGAAATTGCACTTCCGTATGTCTATTAAAAATTAATGATGAAGAGTAAATATTTTATAATGTACAACAAAAAATTTAGTAATACAAAATATTATTTTTTAAGTAAAAGTCCTATTTCTCATGTGCGTGCACCAATCAAACATCATTCATTCTACTATTTGAGATCATTAGTACCTAGATGTTGGTGTAAGGGGTCAGTTCGTCCCACAACAAAAATTAAACCAAATAATAGATTATCAGCCACAATATGAATATAAAATCTTTTCGTGTCCAGTCATACACACCTTATGAGATAAAGAGATAAAAAGAATTACGTGATAGATGTCATATATTGAAAATGTGATTCAAATATAGAAATAATGTTAACATAAGATGTTGATTGGGTGTATGTAATATATTTGATTAAATGACTTTGAGATTAGGGTTACATTTCATAAGAAAAAAAAACAAAAATTTGGTTGTATTCTTACTAAATAATTTTTGGATGAGAATTATTTGTTGAGTTGAATTTATTACATGTATGAATTTGTGGAGTCAGAGAGTGGGAAGAGATAGAGAGAGAGAGACATGTGAAGTGCTACGAGGGTAATGAATGAAACTCATAGATAAAAACCTTGTGTTTGTCATCAATGAGCAATGCTCTATGATCATAAGTAACATTGTCAAAAAAATAAATAGGCAAATAAACACCAAGGAACCAAACCAAAACAAACACAAAATGTGCTGCTCTGATTGCTTTTTTTGTGGTTTGTATAAGCACAAATGATAAAACAACTAACACTAAACCAACACAAATGAATGAAGAATGATTCTCGCTTTGTTTTTGCTTCTTGTATTTAAAGACACAAGGTCTTCTATTTATGTAGAAAAATGTTTCGTGTCCAGTCATACACACCTTATGAGATAAAGAGATAAAAACAATTACGTGATATATGTCATATATTGATAATGTGATCTCAATATTGAAATAAAGTTAATATAAAATGTTGATCGCGTGTGTAACACCCCAAATTTTTATCTAAGACAATACTTAAAAATATTCACTTTTAAAAAAATAACAACATTATTTTTTTCTTTGGAATAGTTTGTCACGTAATAATTTGAAGATACGTCAGAAAATGACTTAATATGTTCTTTTTTTGTAAAAGAACGTAATACAATTTACTTAAATATTATTTATTCGTTTATTCGCAAAATTAATATTTCAGTTGTTAGATCGATATTCATTTATGCTCGAAAATAAAACAAATTCTCTTTAACTGAAATTCAAAAGAAGCTAGGTTGACTAAAATTAATGACGTTCGATTATTTACTAGAAAACGGAATTTCACTTTCGCATGTCTATTAAAAATTAATGATGAAGAGTAAATATTTTATAATGTACAACAAAAAATTTAGTAATACAAATTATTATTTTTTAAGTAAAAGTCCTATTTCCCATGTGCCTGCACCAATCAAACATCATTCATTCAACTATTTGAGATCATTAGTACCTAGATGTTGGTGTAAGGGGTCAGTTCGTCCCACAACAAAAATTAAACCAAATAATAGATTATCAGCCACAATATGAATATAAAATCTTTTCGTGTCCAGTCATACACACCTTATGAGATAAAGAGATAAAAATAATTACGTGATAGATGTCATATATTGAAAATGTGATTCAAATATAGAAATAATGTTAACATAAGATGTTGATTGGGTGTATGTAATATATTTGATTAAATGACTTTGAGTTTAGGGTAACATTTCATAAGAAAAAAAAAAACAAAAATTTGGTTGTATTCTTACTAAATAATTTTTGGATGAGAATTGTTTGTTGAGTTGAATTTATTACATGTATGAGTTTGTGGAGTCAGAGAGTGGGAAGAGATAGAGAGAGAGAGACATGTGAAGTGCTACGAGGGTAATGAATGGAACTCATAGATAAAAACCTTGTGTTTGTCATCAATGAGCAATGCTCTATGATCATAAGTAACATTGTCACAAAAATAAATAGGCAAATAAACACCAAGGAACCAAACCAAAACAAACACAAAATGTGCTGCTCTCATTGCTTTTTTTTGTGGTTTGTATAAGCAAAAATGATAAAACAACTACCACTAAACCAACACAAACGAATGAAGAATGATTCTCCCTTTGTTTTTGCTTCTTGTATTTAAACACACAAGGTCTTCTATTTATGTAGAAAAATGTTTCGTGTCCAGTCATACACACCTTATGAAATAAAGAGATAAAAACAATTACGTGATATATGTCATATATTGATAATGTGATCTAAATATTGAAATAAAGTTAATATAAGATGTTGATCGGGTGTGTAACACCCCGAATTTTGATCTAAGACAATACTTAAAAATATTCAATTTTTTAAAAAAAACAACATTATTTTTTTCTTTGGGGTAGTTTGTCATGTAATAATTTGAAGATACGTTAGAATTCAAAAGAAGCAAGGTTGACTAAAATTAATGACGTTCAATTATTTACTAGAAAATGAAATTTCACTTTCGCATGTCTATTAAAAATTAATGATGAAGAGTAAATATTTTATAATGTACAACAAAAAATTTAGTAATACAAATTATTATTTTTTAAGTAAAAGTCCTATTTCCCATGTGCGTGCACCAATCAAACATCATTCATTCAACTCTTTGAGATCATTAGTACCTAGTTATTGGTGTAAGGGGTCAGTTCGTCCCACAACAAAAATTAAACCCAATAATAGATTATCAGCCACAATATGAATATAAAATCTTACTAAATAATATTTGGATGAGAATTGTTTGTTGAGTTGAATTTATTACATGTATGAGTTTGTGGTGTCAGAGAGTGGGAAGAGATAGAGAGAGAGAGAGACATGTGGAGTTCTACGAGGGTAATGAATGGAACTCAGAGATGAAAACCTTGTGTTTGTCATCAATGAGCAATGCTCTATGATCATAAGTAACATTGTCACAAAAATAAATAGGCAAATAAACACCAAGAAACCAAACCAAAACAAACACAAAATGTGCCGCTCTCATTGCTTTTTTTGTGGTTTGTATAAGCACAAATGAAAAAAAAACAAACACTAAACCAACACCAACGAATGAAGAATGATTCTCCCTTTGTTTTTGCTTCTTGTATTTAAAGACACAAGGTCTTCTATTTATGTAGAAAAATGTTTCGTGTCCAGTCATACACACCTTATGAGATAAAGAGATAAAAACAATTACGTGATATATGTCATATATTGATAATGTGATCTAAATATTGAAATAAAGTTAATATAAGATGTTGATCGGGTGTGTAACACCCCGAATTTTGATATAAGACAATACTTAAAAATATTCACTTTTTAAAAAAAAAAACAACATTATTTTTTTCTTTGGGGTAGTTTGTCATGTAAAAAGAATTACGTGATAGATGTCATATATTAAAAATGTGATTCAAATATAGAAATAATGTTAACATAAGATGTTGATCGGGTGTATGTAATAAATTTAATTAAATGACTTTGAGATTAGGGTTACAGTTTATAAGAAGAAAAAAAACAAAAATTTGGTTGTATTCTTACTAAATAATTTTTGGATGAGAATTGTTTGTTGAGTTGGATTTATTATATGTATGAGTTTGTGGTGTCAGAGGGTGGGAAGAGATAGAGATAAAGGGACATGTGGAGTGCTACGAGGGTAATGAATGGAACTCCTAGATAAAAACCTTGTGTTTGTCATCAATGAGCAATGCTCTATGATCATAAGTAACATTGTCACAAAAATAAATAGGCAAATAAACACCAAGGAACCAAACCAAAACAAACACAAAATGTGCAGCTCTGATTGCTTTTTTTGTGGTTTGTATAAGCACAAATGAAAAAACAACTAACATTAAACCAACACAAATGAATGAAGAATGATTCTCCCTTTGTTTTTGCTTCTTGTATTTAAAGACACAAGGTCTTCTATTTATGTAGAAAAATGTTTCGTGTCCAGTCATACACACCTTATGAGATAAAGAGATAAAAACAATTACGTGATATATGTCATATATTGATAATGTGATCTAAATATTGAAATAAAGTTAATATAAGATGTTGATCGGGTGTGTAACACCCCGAATTTTGATCTAGAACAATACTTAATAATATTCACTTTTTTAAAAAATAACAACATTATTTTTTTCTTTGGGGTAGTTTGTCATGTAATAATTTGAAGATACGTCAGAAAATGACACTCAACCAACACAAATGAATGAAGAATGATTCTTCCTTTGTTTTTGCTTCTTGTATTTAAAGACACAAGGTCTTCTATTTATGTAGAAAAATGTTTCGTGTCCAGTCATACACACCTTATGAGATAAAGAGATAAAAACAATTACGTGATATATGTCATATATTGATAATGTGATCTAAATATTGAAATAAAGTTAACATAAGATGTTGATCGGGTGTGTAACACCCCGAATTTTGATCTAGAACAATACTTAATAATATTCACTTTTTTAAAAAATAACAACATTATTTTTTTCTTTGGGGTAGTTTGTCATGTAATAATTTGAAGATACGTCAGAAAATGACACTAAACCAACACAAATGAATGAAGAATGATTCTCCCTTTGTTTTTGCTTCTTGTATTTAAAGACACAAGGTCTTCTATTTATGTAGAAAAATGTTTCGTGTCCAGTCATACACACCTTATGAGATAAAGAGATAAAAACAATTACGTGATATATGTCATATATTGATAATGTGATCTAAATATTGAAATAAAGTTAATATAAGATGTTGATCGGGTGTGTAACACCCCGAATTTTGATCTAAGACAATACTTAAAAATATTCACTTTTAAAAAAACAACAACATTATTTTTTTCTTTGGAGTAGTTTGTCATGTAATAATTTGAAGATACGTCAGAAAATGACTTAATATATTCTTTTTTTTTGTAAAAGAACGTAATGCAATTTACTAAAATATTATTTATTCATTTATTCGCAAAATTAATATTTATGTTGTTAGATCGATATTCATTTATGCTCCAGAATAAAATAAATTCTATTTAAGTGAAATTCAAAAGAAGCAAGGTTGACTAAAATTAATGACATTCAATTATTTACTAGCAAAGGAAATTGCACTTCCGCATGTTTATTAAAAATTAATGATGAAGAGTAAATATTTTATAATGTACAACAAAAAATTTAGTGACACAAAATATTATTTTTAAATTAAAAGTCCTATTTCCCACGTGCGTGCACTAATCAAACATCATTCATTCAATTCTTTGAGATCATTAGTACCTTAATGTTGGTGTAAGGGGTTAGTTCGTCCCACAACAAAAATTAAACCAAATAATAGATTGTCAGCCACAATATGAATATAAAAATCTTTTCGTGTCCAGTCATATATAGACACCTTATGAGATAAAGAGATAAAAAGAATTACGTGGTAGATGTCATATATTGATAATGTGATTCAAATATAGAAATAATATTAACATAAGATGTTGATCGGGTGTATGTAATAAATTTGATTAAATGACTTTGAGATTAGGGTTACAGTTCAAAAGAAAAAAAAAACAAAAATTTGGTTGTATTCTTACTAAATAATTTTTGGATGAGAATTGTTTGTTTATTTGGATTTATTACATGTATGAGTTTGTGGTGTTAGAGAGTGGGAAGAGATAGAGAGAGAGAGAGACATGTGGAGTGCTACGAGGGTAATGAGTGGAACTCAGAGATGAAAACCTTGTGTTTGTCATCAATGAGCAATGCTCTATGATCATAACTAACATTGTCACAAAAATAAATAGGCAAATAAACACCAAGGAACCAAACCAAAACAAACACAAAATGTGCAGCTCTGATTGCTTTTTTTGTGGTTTGTATAAGCACAAATGAAAAAACAACTAACACTAAACCAACACAAATGAATGAAGAATGATTCTCCCTTTGTTTTTGCTTCTTGTATTTAAAGACACAAGGTCTTCTATTTATGTAGAAAAATGTTTCGTGTCCAGTCATACACACCTTATGAGATAAAGAGATAAAAACAATTACGTGATATATGTCATATATTGATAATGTGATCTAAATATTGAAATAAAGTTAATATAAGATGTTGATCGGGTGTGTAACACCCCGAATTTTGATCTAGAACAATACTTAATAATATTCACTTTTTTAAAAAATAACAACATTATTTTTTTCTTTGGGGTAGTTTGTCATGTAATAATTTGAAGATACGTCAGAAAATGACTCTAAACCAACACAAATGAATGAAGAATGATTCTCCCTTTGTTTTTGCTTCTTGTATTTAAAGACACAAGGTCTTCTATTTATGTAGAAAAATGTTTCGTGTCCAGTCATACACACCTTATGAATAAAGAGATAAAAACAATTATGTGATATATGTCATATATTGATAATGTGATCTAAATATTGAAATAAAGTTAATATAAGAAGTTGATCGGGTGTGTAACACCCCGAATTTTGATCTAGAACAATACTTAATAATATTCACTTTTTAAAAAAATAACAACATTATTTTTTTCTTTGGGGTAGTTTGTCATGTAATAATTTGAAGATACGTCAGAAAATGACACTAAACCAACACAAATGAATGAAGAATGATTCTCCCTTTGTTTTTGCTTCTTGTATTTAAAGACACAAGGTCTTCTATTTATGTAGAAAAATGTTTCGTGTCCAGTCATACACACCTTATGAAATAAAGAGATAAAAACAATTACGTGATATATGTCATATATTGTTAATGTGATCTAAATATTGAAATAAAGTTAATATAAGATGTTGATCGGGTGTGTAACACCCCGAATTTTGATCTAAGACAATACTTAAAAATATTCAATTTTTAAAAAAAAAACAACATTATTTTTTTCTTTGGGGTAGTTTGTCACGTAATAATTTGAAGATAAGTCAGAAAATAACTTATTATATTCTTTTTTTGTAAAAGAACGTAATGCAATTTACTAAAATATTATTTATTCGTTTATTCGCAAAATTAATATTTCAGTTGTTAGATCGATATTCATTTATGCTCCAAAATAAAACAAATTCTCTTTAAGTGAAATTCAAAATAAGCAAGGTTGACTAAAATTAATGACGTTCAATTATTTACTAGCAAACGAAATTGCACTTCCGTATGTCTATTAAAAATTAATGATGAAGAATAAATATTTTATAATGTACAACAAAAAATTTAGTAATACAAAATATTATTTTTTAAGTAAAAGTCCTATTTCCCATGTGCGTGCACCATTCAAACATCATTCATTCAACTATTTGAGATCATTAGTACCTAGATGTTGGTGTAAGGGGTCAGTTCGTCCCACAACAAAAATTAAACCAAATAATAGATTATCAGCCACAATATGAATATAAAATCTTTTCGTGTCCAGTCATACACACCTTATGAGATAAAGAGATAAAAAGAATTACGTGATAGATGTCATATATTGAAAATGTGATTCAAATATAGAAATAATGTTAACATAAGATGTTGATTGGGTGTATGTAATATATTTGATTAAATGACTTTGAGTTTAGGGTAACATTTCATAAGAAAAGAAAAACAAAAATTTGGTTGTATTCTTACTAAATAATTTTTGGATGAGAATTGTTTGTTGAGTTGAATTTATTACATGTATGAGTTTGTTGAGTCAGAGAGTGGGAAGAGATAGAGAGAGAGAGACATGTGAAGTGCTACGAGGGTAATGAATGGAACTCAGAGATAAAAACCTTGTGTTTGTCATCAATGAGCAATGCTCTATGATCATAAGTAACATTGTCACAAAAATAAATAGGCAAATAAACACCAAGGAACCAAACCAAAACAAACACAAAATGTGCTGCTCTCATTGCTTTTTTTTGTGGTTTGTATAAGCACAAATGATAAAACAACTACCACTAAACCAACACAAACGAATGAAGAATGATTCTCCCTTTGTTTTTGCTTCTTGTATTTAAACACACAAGGTCTTCTATTTATGTAGAAAAATGTTTCGTGTCAAGTCATACACACCTTATGAGATAAAGAGATAAAAACAATTACGTGATATATGTCATATATTGATAATGTGATCTCAATATTGAAATAAAGTTAATATAAGATGTTGATCGGGTGTGTAACACCCCAAATTTTTATCTAAGACAATACTTAAAAATATTCACTTTTAAAAAAATAACAACATTATTTTTTTCTTTGGAGTAGTTTGTCATGTAATAATTTGAAGATACGTCAGAAAATGACTTAATATATTCTTTTTTTGTAAAAGAACGTAATACAATTTACTTAAATATTATTTATTCGTTTATTCGCAAAATTAATATTTCAGTTGTTAGATCGATATTCATTTATGCTCGAAAATAAAACAAATTCTCTTTAAGTGAAATTCAAAAGAAGCAAGGTTGACTAAAATTAATGACGTTCGATTATTTACTAGAAAACGAAATTTCACTTTCGCATGTCTATTAAAAATTAATGATTAAGAGTAAATATTTAATAATGTACAACAAAAAATTTAGTAATACAAAATATTATTTTTTAAGTAAAAGTCCTATTTCCCATGTGCGTGCACCAATCAAACATCATTCATTCAACTGTTTGAGATCATTAGTACCTAAATGTTGGTGTAAGGAGTCAGTTCGTCCCACAATAAAAATTAAACCAAATAATAGATTATCAGCCACAATATGAATATAAAAATCTTTTCGTGTCCAGTCATACACACCTTATGAGATAAAGAGATAAAAAGAATTACGTGATAGATGTCATATATTGATAATGTGATTCAAATATAGAAATAATGTTAACATAAGATATTGATCGGGTGTATGTAATAAATTTGATTAAATGACTTTGAGATTAGGGTTACATTTCATAAGAAAAAAAAACAAAAATTTGGTTGTATTCTTACTAAATAATATTTGGATGAGAATTGTTTGTAGAGTTGGATTTATTACATGTATGAGTTTGTGGTGTCAGAGAGTGGGAAGAGATAGAGAGAGAGAGAGACACGTGGAGTGCTACGAGGATAATGAATGGAACTCAGAGATGAAAACCTTGTGTTTGTCATCAATGAGCAATGCTCTATGATCATAAGTAACATTGTCACAAAAATAAATAGGCAAATAAACACCAAGAAACCAAACCAAAACAAACACAAAATGTGCCGCTCTCATTGCTTTTTTTGTGGTTTGTATAAGCACAAATGAAAAAAAAACAAACACTAAACCAACACCAACGAATGAAGAATGATTCTCCCTTTGTTTTTGCTTCTTGTATTTAAAGACACAAGGTCTTCTATTTATGTAGAAAAATGTTTCGTGTCCAGTCATACACACCTTATGAGATAAAGAGATAAAAACAATTACGTGATATATGTCATATATTGATAATGTGATCTAAATATTGAAATAAAGTTAATATAAGATGTTGATCGGGTGTGTAACACCCCGAATTTTGATATAAGACAATACTTAAAAATATTCACTTTTTTAAAAAAAAAAACAACATTATTTTTTTCTTTGGGGTAGTTTGTCATGTAAAAAGAATTACGTGATAGATGTCATATATTAAAAATGTGATTCAAATATAGAAATAATGTTAACATAAGATGTTGATCATGTGTATGTAATAAATTTGATTAAATGACTTTGAGATTAGGGTTACAGTTTATAAGAAGAAAAAAAACAAAAATTTGGTTGTATTCTTACTAAATAATTTTTGGATGAGAATTGTTTGTTGAGTTGGATTTATTATATGTATGAGTTTGTGGTGTCAGAGGGTGGGAAGAGATAGAGATAAAGGGACATGTGGAGTGCTACGAGGGTAATGAATGGAACTCCTAGATAAAAACCTTGTGTTTGTCATCAATGAGCAATGCTCTATGATCATAAGTAACATTGTCACAAAAATAAATAGGCAAATAAACACCAAGGAACCAAACCAAAACAAACACAAAATGTGCAGCTCTGATTGCTTTTTTTGTGGTTTGTATAAGCACAAATGAAAAAACAACTAACACTAAACCAACACAAATGAATGAAGAATGATTCTCCCTTTGTTTTTGCTTCTTGTATTTAAAGACACAAGGTCTTCTATTTATGTAGAAAAATGTTTCGTGTCCAGTCATACACACCTTATGAAATAAAGAGATAAAAACAATTACGTGATATATGTCATATATTGATAATGTGATCTAAATATTGAAATAAAGTTAATATAAGATGTTGATCGGGTGTGTAACACCCCGAATTTTGATCTAGAACAATACTTAATAATATTCACTTTTTTAAAAAATAACAACATTATTTTTTTCTTTGGGGTAGTTTGTCATGTAATAATTTGAAGATACGTCAGAAAATGACACTAAACCAACACAAATGAATGAAGAATGATTCTTCCTTTGTTTTTGCTTCTTGTATTTAAAGACACAAGGTCTTCTATTTATGTAGAAAAATGTTTTGTGTCCAGTCATACACACCTTATGAGATAAAGAGATAAAAACAATTACGTGATATATGTCATATATTGATAATGTGATCTAAATATTGAAATAAAGTTAATATAAGATGTTGATCGGGTGTGTAACACCCCGAATTTTGATCTAAGACAATACTTAAAAATATTCAATTTTTTTAAAAAAAACAACATTATTTTTTTCTTTGGGGTAGTTTGTCACGTAATAATTTGAAGATAAGTCAGAAAATAACTTATTATATTCTTTTTTTGTAAAAGAACGTAATGCGATTTACTAAAATATTATTTATTCGTTTATTCGCAAAATTAATATTTCAGTTGTTAGATCGATATTCATTTATGCTCCAAAATAAAAGAAATTCTCTTTAAGTGAAATTCAAAATAAGCAAGGTTGACTAAAATTAATGACGTTCAATTATTTACTAGCAAACGAAATTGCACTTCCGTATGTCTATTAAAAATTAATGATGAAGAGTAAATATTTTATAATGTACAACAAAAAATTTAGTAATACAAAATATTATTTTTTAAGTAAAAGTCCTATTTCCCATGTGCGTGCACCATTCAAACATCATTCATTCAACTATTTGAGATCATTAGTACCTAGATGTTGTTGTAAGGGGTCAGTTCGTCCCACAACAAAAATTAAACCAAATAATAGATTATCAGCCACAATATGAATATAAAATCTTTTCGTGTCCAGTCATACACACCTTATGAGATAAAGAGTTAAAAAGAATTACGTGATAGATGTCATATATTGAAAATGTGATTCAAATATAGAAATAATGTTAACATAAGATGTTGATTGGGTGTATGTAATATATTTGATTTAATGACTTTGAGATTAGGGTAACATTTCATAAGAAAAGAAAAACAAAAATTTGGTTGTATTCTTACTAAATAATTTTTGGATGAGAATTGTTTGTTGAGTTGAATTTATTACATGTATGAGTTTGTTGAGTCAGAGAGTGGGAAGAGATAGAGAGAGAGAGACATGTGAAGTGCTACGAGGGTAATGAATGGAACTCAGAGATAAAAACCTTGTGTTTGTCATCAATGAGCAATGCTCTATGATCATAAGTAACATTGTCACAAAAATAAATAGGCAAATAAACACCAAGGAACCAAACCAAAACAAACACAAAATGTGCTGCTCTCATTGCTTTTTTTTGTGGTTTGTATAAGCAAAAATGATAAAACAACTACCACTAAACCAACACAAACGAATGAAGAATGATTCTCCCTTTGTTTTTGCTTCTTGTATTTAAACACACAAGGTCTTCTATTTATGTAGAAAAATGTTTCGTGTCCAGTCATACACACCTTATGAAATAAAGAGATAAAAACAATTACGTGATATATGTCATATATTGATAATGTGATCTAAATATTGAAATAAAGTTAATATAAGATGTTGATCGGGTGTGTAACACCCCGAATTTTGATCTAAGACAATACTTAAAAATATTCAATTTTTTAAAAAAAACAACATTATTTTTTTCTTTGGGGTAGTTTGTCATGTAATAATTTGAAGATACGTTAGAATTCAAAAGAAGCAAGGTTGACTAAAATTAATGACGTTCAATTATTTACTAGAAAATGAAATTTCACTTTCGCATGTCTATTAAAAATTAATGATGAAGAGTAAATATTTTATAATGTACAACAAAAAATTTAGTAATACAAATTATTATTTTTTAAGTAAAAGTCCTATTTCCCATGTGCGTGCACCAATCAAACATCATTCATTCAACTCTTTGAGATCATTAGTACCTAGTTATTGGTGTAAGGGGTCAGTTCGTCCCACAACAAAAATTAAACCCAATAATAGATTATCAGCCACAATATGAATATAAAATCTTACTAAATAATATTTGGATGAGAATTGTTTGTTGAGTTGAATTTATTACATGTATGAGTTTGTGGTGTCAGAGAGTGGGAAGAGATAGAGAGAGAGAGAGACATGTGGAGTTCTACGAGGGTAATGAATGGAACTCAGAGATGAAAACCTTGTGTTTGTCATCAATGAGCAATGCTCTATGATCATAAGTAACATTGTCACAAAAATAAATAGGCAAATAAACACCAAGAAACCAAACCAAAACAAACACAAAATGTGCCGCTCTCATTGCTTTTTTTGTGGTTTGTATAAGCACAAATGAAAAAAAAACAAACACTAAACCAACACCAACGAATGAAGAATGATTCTCCCTTTGTTTTTGCTTCTTGTATTTAAAGACACAAGGTCTTCTATTTATGTAGAAAAATGTTTCGTGTCCAGTCATACACACCTTATGAGATAAAGAGATAAAAACAATTACGTGATATATGTCATATATTGATAATGTGATCTAAATATTGAAATAAAGTTAATATAAGATGTTGATCGGGTGTGTAACACCCCGAATTTTGATATAAGACAATACTTAAAAATATTCACTTTTTTAAAAAAAAAAACAACATTATTTTTTTCTTTGGGGTAGTTTGTCATGTAAAAAGAATTACGTGATAGATGTCATATATTAAAAATGTGATTCAAATATAGAAATAATGTTAACATAAGATGTTGATCATGTGTATGTAATAAATTTGATTAAATGACTTTGAGATTAGGGTTACAGTTTATAAGAAGAAAAAAAACAAAATTTGGTTGTATTCTTACTAAATAATTTTTGGATGAGAATTGTTTGTTGAGTTGGATTTATTATATGTATGAGTTTGTGGTGTTAGAGGGTGGGAAGAGATAGAGATAAAGGGACATGTGGAGTGCTACGAGGGTAATGAATGGAACTCCTAGATAAAAACCTTGTATTTGTCATCAATGAGCAATGCTCTATGATCATAAGTAACATTGTCACAAAAATAAATATGCAAATAAACACCAAGGAACCAAACCAAAACAAACACAAAATGTGCAGCTCTGATTGCTTTTTTTGTGGTTTGTATAAGCACAAATGAAAAAACAACTAACACTAAACCAACACAAATGAATGAAGAATGATTCTCCCTTTGTTTTCGCTTCTTGTATTTAAAGACACAAGGTCTTCTATTTATGTAGAAAAATGTTTCGTGTCCAGTCATACACACCTTATGAAATAAAGAGATAAAAACAATTACGTGATATATGTCATATATTGATAATGTGATCTAAATATTGAAATAAAGTTAATATAAGATGTTGATCGGGTGTGTAACACCCCGAATTTTGATCTAGAACAATACTTAATAATATTCACTTTTTTAAAAAATAACAACATTATTTTTTTCTTTGGGGTAGTTTGTCATGTAATAATTTGAAGATACGTCAGAAAATGACACTAAACCAACACAAATGAATGAAGAATGATTCTTCCTTTGTTTTTGCTTCTTGTATTTAAAGACACAAGGTCTTCTATTTATGTAGAAAAATGTTTTGTGTCCAGTCATACACACCTTATGAGATAAAGAGATAAAAACAATTACGTGATATATGTCATATATTGATAATGTGATCTAAATATTGAAATAAAGTTAATATAAGATGTTGATCGGGTGTGTAACACCCCGAATTTTGATCTAAGACAATACTTAAAAATATTCAATTTTTTTAAAAAAAACAACATTATTTTTTTCTTTGGGGTAGTTTGTCACGTAATAATTTGAAGATAAGTCAGAAAATAACTTATTATATTCTTTTTTTGTAAAAGAACGTAATGCGATTTACTAAAATATTATTTATTCGTTTATTCGCAAAATTAATATTTCAGTTGTTAGATCGATATTCATTTATGCTCCAAAATAAAAGAAATTCTCTTTAAGTGAAATTCAAAATAAGCAAGGTTGACTAAAATTAATGACGTTCAATTATTTACTAGCAAACGAAATTGCACTTCCGTATGTCTATTAAAAATTAATGATGAAGAGTAAATATTTTATAATGTACAACAAAAAATTTAGTAATACAAAATATTATTTTTTAAGTAAAAGTCCTATTTCCCATGTGCGTGCACCATTCAAACATCATTCATTCAACTATTTGAGATCATTAGTACCTAGATGTTGTTGTAAGGGGTCAGTTCGTCCCACAACAAAAATTAAACCAAATAATAGATTATCAGCCACAATATGAATATAAAATCTTTTCGTGTCCAGTCATACACACCTTATGAGATAAAGAGTTAAAAAGAATTACGTGATAGATGTCATATATTGAAAATGTGATTCAAATATAGAAATAATGTTAACATAAGATGTTGATTGGGTGTATGTAATATATTTGATTTAATGACTTTGAGATTAGGGTAACATTTCATAAGAAAAGAAAAACAAAAATTTGGTTGTATTCTTACTAAATAATTTTTGGATGAGAATTGTTTGTTGAGTTGAATTTATTACATGTATGAGTTTGTTGAGTCAGAGAGTGGGAAGAGATAGAGAGAGAGAGACATGTGAAGTGCTACGAGGGTAATGAATGGAACTCAGAGATAAAAACCTTGTGTTTGTCATCAATGAGCAATGCTCTATGATCATAAGTAACATTGTCACAAAAATAAATAGGCAAATAAACACCAAGGAACCAAGCCAAAACAAACACAAAATGTGCTGCTCTCATTGCATTTTTTTGTGGTTTGTATAAGCACTAATGATAAAACAACTAACACTAAACCAACACAAACGAATGAAGAATGATTCTCCCTTTGTTTTTGCTTCTTGTATTTAAACACACAAGGTCTTCTATTTATGTAGAAAAATGTTTCGTGTCCAGTCATACACACCTTATGAGATAAAGAGATAAAAACAATTACGTGATATATGTCATATATTGATAATGTGATCTCAATATTGAAATAAAGTTAATATAACATGTTGATCGGGTGTGTAACACCCCAAATTTTTATCTAAGACAATACTTAAAAATATTCACTTTTAAAAAAATAACAACATAATTTTTTTCTTTAGAGTAGTTTGTGATGTAATAATTTGAAGATACGTCAGAAAATGACTTAATATATTCTTTTTTTGTAAAAGAACGTAATACAATTTACTTAAATATTATTTATTCGTTTATTCGCAAAATTAATATTTCAGTTGTTAGATCGATATTCATTTATGCTCGAAAATAAAACAAATTCTCTTTAAGTGAAATTCAAAAGAAGCAAGGTTGACTAAAATTAATGACATTCGATTATTTACTAGAAAACAAAATTTCACTTTCGCATGTCTATTAAAAATTAATGATTAAGAGTAAATATTTAATAATGTACAACAAAAAATTTAGTAATACAAAATATTATTTTTTAAGTAAAAGTCCTATTTCCCATGTGCGTGCACCAATCAAACATCATTCATTCAACTGTTTGAGATCATTAGTACCTAAATGTTGGTGTAAGGAGTTAGTTCGTCCCACAACAAAAATTAAACCAAATAATAGATTATCAGCCACAATATGAATATAAAAATCTTTTCGTGTCCAGTCATACACACCTTATGAGATAAAGAGATAAAAAGAATTACGTGATAGATGTCATATATTGATAATGTGATTCAAATATAGAAATAATGTTAACATAAGATGTTGATCGGGTGTATGTAATAAATTTGATTAAATGACTTTGAGATTAGGGTTACATTTCATAAGAAAAAAAAACAAAAATTTGGTTGTATTCTTACTAAATAATTTTTGGATGAGAATTGTTTGTAGAGTTGGATTTATTACATGTATGAGTTTGTGGTGTCAGAGAGTGGGAAGAGATAGAGAGAGAGAGAGAGAGACACGTGGTGTGCTACGAGGATAATGAATGGAACTCAGAGATGAAAACCTTGTGTTTGTCATCAATGAGCAATGCTCTATGATCATAAGTAACATTGTCACAAAAATAAATAGGCAAATAAACACCAAGAAACCAAACCAAAACAAACACAAAATGTGCCGCTCTCATTGCTTTTTTTGTGGTTTGTATAAGCACAAATGAAAAAAAAACAAACACTAAACCAACACCAACGAATGAAGAATGATTCTCCCTTTGTTTTTGCTTCTTGTATTTCAAGACACAAGGTCTTCTATTTATGTAGAAAAATGTTTCGTGTCCAGTCATACACACCTTATGAGATAAAGAGATAAAAACAATTACGTGATATATGTCATATATTGATAATGTGATCTAAATATTGAAATAAAGTTAATATAAGATGTTGATCGGGTGTGTAACACCCCGAATTTTGATATAAGACAATACTTAAAAATATTCACTTTTTTAAAAAAAAAAACAACATTATTTTTTTCTTTGGGGTAGTTTGTCATGTAAAAAGAATTACGTGATAGATGTCATATATTAAAAATGTGATTCAAATATAGAAATAATGTTAACATAAGATGTTGATCATGTGTATGTAATAAATTTGATTAAATGACTTTGAGATTAGGGTTACAGTTTATAAGAAGAAAAAAAACAAAAATTTGGTTGTATTCTTACTAAATAATTTTTGGATGAGAATTGTTTGTTGAGTTGGATTTATTATATGTATGAGTTTGTGGTGTCAGAGGGTGGGAAGAGATAGAGATAAAGGGACATGTGGAGTGCTACGAGGGTAATGAATGGAACTCCTAGATAAAAACCTTGTGTTTGTCATCAATGAGCAATGCTCTATGATCATAAGTAACATTGTCACAAAAATAAATAGGCAAATAAACACCAAGGAACCAAACCAAAACAAACACAAAATGTGCAGCTCTGATTGCTTTTTTTGTGGTTTGTATAAGCACAAATGAAAAAACAACTAACACTAAACCAACACAAATGAATGAAGAATGATTCTCCCTTTGTTTTTGCTTCTTGTATTTAAAGACACAAGGTCTTCTATTTATGTAGAAAAATGTTTCGTGTCCAGTCATACACACCTTATGAGATAAAGAGATAAAAACAATTACGTGATATATGTCATATATTGATAATGTGATCTAAATATTGAAATAAAGTTAATATAAGATGTTAATCGGGTGTGTAATACCCAGAATTTTGATCTAGAACAATACTTAATAATATTCACTTTTTAAAAAAATAACAACATTATTTTTTTCTTTGGGGTAGTTTGTCATGTAATAATTTGAAGATACGTCAGAAAATGACACTAAACCAACACAAATGAATGAAGAATGATTCTCCCTTTGTTTTTGCTTCTTGTATTTAAAGACACAAGGTCTTCTATTTATGTAGAAAAATGTTTCGTGTCCAGTCATACACACCTTATGAGATAAAGAGATAAAAACAATTACGTGATATATGTCATATATTGATAATGTGATCTAAATATTGAAATAAAGTTAATATAAGATGTTGATCGGGTGTGTAACACCCCGAATTTTGATCTAGAACAATACTTAATAATATTCACTTTTTTAAAAAATAACAACATTATTTTTTTCTTTGGGGTAGTTTGTCATGTAATAATTTGAAGATACGTCAGAAAATGACACTAAACCAACACAAATGAATGAAGAATGATTCTTCCTTTGTTTTTGCTTCTTGTATTTAAAGACACAAGGTCTTCTATTTATGTAGAAAAATGTTTTGTGTCCAGTCATACACACCTTATGAGATAAAGAGATAAAAACAATTACGTGATATATGTCATATATTGATAATGTGATCTAAATATTGAAATAAAGTTAATATAAGATGTTGATCGGGTGTGTAACACCCCGAATTTTGATCTAAGACAATACTTAAAAATATTCAATTTTTTTAAAAAAAACAACATTATTTTTTTCTTTGGGGTAGTTTGTCACGTAATAATTTGAAGATAAGTCAGAAAATAACTTATTATATTCTTTTTTTGTAAAAGAACGTAATGCGATTTACTAAAATATTATTTATTCGTTTATTCGCAAAATTAATATTTCAGTTGTTAGATCGATATTCATTTATGCTCCAAAATAAAAGAAATTCTCTTTAAGTGAAATTCAAAATAAGCAAGGTTGACTAAAATTAATGACGTTCAATTATTTACTAGCAAACGAAATTGCACTTCCGTATGTCTATTAAAAATTAATGATGAAGAGTAAATATTTTATAATGTACAACAAAAAATTTAGTAATACAAAATATTATTTTTTAAGTAAAAGTCCTATTTCTCATGTGCGTGCACCAATCAAACATCATTCATTCTACTATTTGAGATCATTAGTACCTAGATGTTGGTGTAAGGGGTCAGTTCGTCCCACAACAAAAATTAAACCAAATAATAGATTATCAGCCACAATATGAATATAAAATCTTTTCGTGTCCAGTCATACACACCTTATGAGATAAAGAGATAAAAAGAATTACGTGATAGATGTCATATATTGAAAATGTGATTCAAATATAGAAATAATGTTAACATAAGATGTTGATTGGGTGTATGTAATATATTTGATTAAATGACTTTGAGATTAGGGTTACATTTCATAAGAAAAAAAAACAAAAATTTGGTTGTATTCTTACTAAATAATTTTTGGATGAGAATTATTTGTTGAGTTGAATTTATTACATGTATGAATTTGTGGAGTCAGAGAGTGGGAAGAGATAGAGAGAGAGAGACATGTGAAGTGCTACGAGGGTAATGAATGAAACTCATAGATAAAAACCTTGTGTTTGTCATCAATGAGCAATGCTCTATGATCATAAGTAACATTGTCAAAAAAATAAATAGGCAAATAAACACCAAGGAACCAAACCAAAACAAACACAAAATGTGCTGCTCTGATTGCTTTTTTTGTGGTTTGTATAAGCACAAATGATAAAACAACTAACACTAAACCAACACAAATGAATGAAGAATGATTCTCGCTTTGTTTTTGCTTCTTGTATTTAAAGACACAAGGTCTTCTATTTATGTAGAAAAATGTTTCGTGTCCAGTCATACACACCTTATGAGATAAAGAGATAAAAACAATTACGTGATATATGTCATATATTGATAATGTGATCTCAATATTGAAATAAAGTTAATATAACATGTTGATCGGGTGTGTAACACCCCAAATTTTTATCTAAGACAATACTTAAAAATATTCACTTTTAAAAAAATAACAACATAATTTTTTTCTTTAGAGTAGTTTGTGATGTAATAATTTGAAGATACGTCAGAAAATGACTTAATATATTCTTTTTTTGTAAAAGAACGTAATACAATTTACTTAAATATTATTTATTCGTTTATTCGCAAAATTAATATTTCAGTTGTTAGATCGATATTCATTTATGCTCGAAAATAAAACAAATTCTCTTTAAGTGAAATTCAAAAGAAGCAAGGTTGACTAAAATTAATGACGTTCGATTATTTACTAGAAAACGAAATTTCACTTTCGCATGTCTATTAAAAATTAATGATTAAGAGTAAATATTTAATAATGTACAACAAAAAATTTAGTAATACAAAATATTATTTTTTAAGTAAAAGTCCTATTTCCCATGTGCGTGCACCAATCAAACATCATTCATTCAACTGTTTGAGATCATTAGTACCTAAATGTTGGTGTAAGGAGTCAGTTCGTCCCACAATAAAAATTAAACCAAATAATAGATTATCAGCCACAATATGAATATAAAAATCTTTTCGTGTCCAGTCATACACACCTTATGAGATAAAGAGATAAAAAGAATTACGTGATAGATGTCATATATTGATAATGTGATTCAAATATAGAAATAATGTTAACATAAGATGTTGATCGGGTGTATGTAATAAATTTGATTAAATGACTTTGAGATTAGGGTTACATTTCATAAGAAAAAAAAACAAAAATTTGGTTGTATTCTTACTAAATAATTTTTGGATGAGAATTGTTTGTAGAGTTGGATTTATTACATGTATGAGTTTGTGGTGTCAGAGAGTGGGAAGAGATAGAGAGAGAGAGAGAGAGACACGTGGTGTGCTACGAGGATAATGAATGGAACTCAGAGATGAAAACCTTGTGTTTGTCATCAATGAGCAATGCTCTATGATCATAAGTAACATTGTCACAAAAATAAATAGGCAAATAAACACCAAGAAACCAAACCAAAACAAACACAAAATGTGCCGCTCTCATTGCTTTTTTTGTGGTTTGTATAAGCACAAATGAAAAAAAAACAAACACTAAACCAACACCAACGAATGAAGAATGATTCTCCCTTTGTTTTTGCTTCTTGTATTTCAAGACACAAGGTCTTCTATTTATGTAGAAAAATGTTTCGTGTCCAGTCATACACACCTTATGAGATAAAGAGATAAAAACAATTACGTGATATATGTCATATATTGATAATGTGATCTAAATATTGAAATAAAGTTAATATAAGATGTTGATCGGGTGTGTAACACCCCGAATTTTGATATAAGACAATACTTAAAAATATTCACTTTTTTAAAAAAAAAAACAACATTATTTTTTTCTTTGGGGTAGTTTGTCATGTAAAAAGAATTACGTGATAGATGTCATATATTAAAAATGTGATTCAAATATAGAAATAATGTTAACATAAGATGTTGATCATGTGTATGTAATAAATTTGATTAAATGACTTTGAGATTAGGGTTACAGTTTATAAGAAGAAAAAAAACAAAATTTGGTTGTATTCTTACTAAATAATTTTTGGATGAGAATTGTTTGTTGAGTTGGATTTATTATATGTATGAGTTTGTGGTGTTAGAGGGTGGGAAGAGATAGAGATAAAGGGACATGTGGAGTGCTACGAGGGTAATGAATGGAACTCCTAGATAAAAACCTTGTATTTGTCATCAATGAGCAATGCTCTATGATCATAAGTAACATTGTCACAAAAATAAATATGCAAATAAACACCAAGGAACCAAACCAAAACAAACACAAAATGTGCAGCTCTGATTGCTTTTTTTGTGGTTTGTATAAGCACAAATGAAAAAACAACTAACACTAAACCAACACAAATGAATGAAGAATGATTCTCCCTTTGTTTTCGCTTCTTGTATTTAAAGACACAAGGTCTTCTATTTATGTAGAAAAATGTTTCGTGTCCAGTCATACACACCTTATGAAATAAAGAGATAAAAACAATTACGTGATATATGTCATATATTGATAATGTGATCTAAATATTGAAATAAAGTTAATATAAGATGTTAATCGGGTGTGTAACACCCCGAATTTTGATCTAGAACAATACTTAATAATATTCACTTTTTTAAAAAATAACAACATTATTTTTTTCTTTGGGGTAGTTTGTCATGTAATAATTTGAAGATACGTCAGAAAATGGCACTCAACCAACACAAATGAATGAAGAATGATTCTTCCTTTGTTTTTGCTTCTTGTATTTAAAGACACAAGGTCTTCTATTTATGTAGAAAAATGTTTCGTGTCCAGTCATACACACCTTATGAGATAAAGAGATAAAAACAATTACGTGATATATGTCATATATTGATAATGTGATCTAAATATTGAAATAAAGTTAATATAAGATGTTAATCGGGTGTGTAACACCCCGAATTTTGATCTAAGACAATACTTAAAAATATTCACTTTTTTTAAAAAAAAAAACAACATTATTTTTTTCTTTGGGGTAGTTTGTCATGTAAAAAGAATTACGTGATAGATGTCATATATTAAAAATGTGATTCAAATATAGAAATAATGTTAACATAAGATGTTGATCGGGTGTATGTAATAAATTTGATTAAATGACTTTGAGATTAGGGTTACAGTTTATAAGAAGAAAAAAAACAAAAATTTGGTTGTATTCTTACTAAATAATTTTTGGATGAGAATTGTTTGTTGAGTTTGATTTATTATATGTATGAGTTTGTGGTGTCAGAGGGTGGGAAGAGATAGAGATAAAGGGACATGTGGAGTGCTACGAGGGTATTGAATGGAACTCCTAGATAAAAACCTTGTGTTTGTCATCAATGAGCAATGCTCTATGATCATAAGTAACATTGTCACAAAAATAAATAGGCAAATAAACACCAAGGAACCAAACCAAAACAAACACAAAATGTGCAGCTATGATTGCTTTTTTTGTGGTTTGTATAAGCACAAATGAAAAAACAACTAACACTAAACCAACACAAATGAATGAAGAATGATTCTCCCTTTGTTTTTGCTTCTTGTATTTAAAGACACAAGGTCTTCTATTTATGTAGAAAAATGTTTCGTGTCCAGTCATACACACCTTATGAGATAAAGAGATAAAAACAATTACGTGATATATGTCATATATTGATAATGTGATCTAAATATTGAAATAAAGTTAATATAAGATGTTAATCGGGTGTGTAATACCCAGAATTTTGATCTAGAACAATACTTAATAATATTCACTTTTTAAAAAAATAACAACATTATTTTTTTCTTTGGGGTAGTTTGTCATGTAATAATTTGAAGATACGTCAGAAAATGACACTAAACCAACACAAATGAATGAAGAATGATTCTCCCTTTGTTTTTGCTTCTTGTATTTAAAGACACAAGGTCTTCTATTTATGTAGAAAAATGTTTCGTGTCCAGTCATACACACCTTATGAGATAAAGAGATAAAAACAATTACGTGATATATGTCATATATTGATAATGTGATCTAAATATTGAAATAAAGTTAATATAAGATGTTGATCGGGTGTGTAACACCCCGAATTTTGATCTAGAACAATACTTAATAATATTCACTTTTTTAAAAAATAACAACATTATTTTTTTCTTTGGGGTAGTTTGTCATGTAATAATTTGAAGATACGTCAGAAAATGACACTAAACCAACACAAATGAATGAAGAATGATTCTTCCTTTGTTTTTGCTTCTTGTATTTAAAGACACAAGGTCTTCTATTTATGTAGAAAAATGTTTCGTGTCCAGTCATACACACCTTATGAGATAAAGAGATAAAAACAATTACGTGATATATGTCATATATTGATAATGTGATCTAAATATTGAAATAAAGTTAATATAAGATGTTGATCGGGTGTGTAACACCCCGAATTTTGATCTAGAACAATACTTAATAATATTCACTTTTTTAAAAAATAACAACATTATTTTTTTATTTGGGGTAGTTTGTCATGTAATAATTTGAAGATACTTCAGAAAATGACACTAAACCAACACCAACGAATGAAGAATGATTCTCCCTTTGTTTTTGCTTCTTGTATTTAAAGACACAAGGTCTTCTATTTATGTAGAAAAATGTTTCGTGTCCAGTCATACACACCTTATGAGATAAAGAGATAAAAACAATTACGTGATATATGTCATATATTGATAATGTGATCTAAATATTGAAATAAAGTTAATATAAGATGTTGATCGGGTGTGTAACACCCCGAATTGTGATCTAAGACAATACTTAAAAATATTCACTTTTAAAAAAACAACAACATTATTTTTTTCTTTGGAGTAGTTTGTCATGTAATAATTTGAAGATACGTCAGAAAATGACTTAATATATTCTTTTTTTTGTAAAAGAACGTAATGCAATTTACTAAAATATTATTTATTCGTTTATTCGCAAAATTAATATTTCAGTTGTTAGATCGATATTCATTTATGCTCCAAAATAAAATAAATTCTATTTAAGTGAAATTCAAAAGAAGCAAGGTTGACTAAAATTAATGACGTTCAATTATTTACTAGCAAATGAAATTGCACTTCCGCATGTCTATTAAAAATTAATGTTGAAGAGTAAATATTTTATAATGTACAACAAAAAATTTAGTGATACAAAATATTATTTTTAAAGTAAAAGTCCTATTTCCCACGTGCGTGCACCAATCAAACATCATTCATTCAATTCTTTGAGATCATTAGTACCTTAATGTTGGTGTAAGGGGTCAGTTCGTCCCACAATAAAAATTAAACCAAATAATAGATTGTCAGCCACAATATGAATATAAAAATCTTTTCGTGTCCAGTCATATATAGACACCTTATGAGATAAAGAGATAAAAAGAATTACGTGATAGATGTCTTATATTGATAATGTGATTCAAATATAGAAATAATGTTAACATAAGATGTTGATCGGGTGTATGTAATAAATTTGATTAAATGACTTTGAGATTAGGGTTATAGTTCAAAAGAAAAAAAAAACAAAAATTTGGTTGTATTCTTACTAAATAATTTTTGGATGAGAATTGTTTGTTTAGTTGGATTTATTACATGTATGAGTTTGTGGTGTCAGAGAGTGGGAAGAGATAGAGAGAGAGAGAGACATGTGGAGTGCTACGAGGGTAATGAATGGAACTCATAGATGAAAACCTTGTGTTTGTCATCAATGAGCAATGCTCTATGATCATAAGTAACATTGTCACAAAAATAAATAGGCAAATAAACACCAAGAAACCAAACCAAAACAAACACAAAATGTGCCGCTCTCATTGCTTTTTTTGTGGTTTGTATAAGCACAAATGAAAAAACAACAAACACTAAACCAACACAAACGAATGAAGAATGATTCTCCCTTTGTTTTTGCTTCTTGAATTTAAAGACACAAGGTCTTCTATTTATGTAGAAAAATGTTTCGTGTCCAGTCATACACACCTTATGAGATAAAGAGATAAAAACAATTACGTGATATATGTCATATATTGATAATGTGATCTAAATATTGAAATAAAGTTAATATAAGATGTTGATCGGGTGTGTAACACCCCGAATTTTGATCTAAGACAATACTTAAAAATATTCAATTTTTTTAAAAAAAACAACATTATTTTTTTCTTTGGGGTAGTTTGTCATGTAATAATTTGAAGATACGTCAGAAAATGACTTAATATATTCTTTTTTTTGTAAAAGAACGTAATACAATTTACAAAAATATTATTTATTCGTTTATTCGCAAAATTAATATTTCAGTTGTTAGATCGATATTCATTTATGCTCCAAAATAAAACAAATTCTCTTTAATTATAATTCAAAAGAAGCAAGGTTGACTAAAATTAATGATGTTCAATTATTTACTAGCAAACGAAATTGCACTTCCGCATGTCTATTAAAAATTAATGATGAAGAGTAAATATTTTATAATGTACAACAAAAAATTTAGTAATACAAAATATTATTTTTTAAGTAAAAGTCCTATTACCCACGTGCGTGCACCAATCAAACATCATTCATTCAACTCTTTGAGATCATTAGTACCTTAATGTTGGTGTAAGGGGTCTGTTCGTCCCACAACAAAAATTAAACCAAATAATAGATTATCAGCCATAATATGAATATAAAAATCTTTTCGTGTCCAGTCATACACACCTTATGAGATAAAGAGATAAAAAGAATTACGTGATAGATGTCATAAATTGATAATGTGATTCAAATTTAGAAATAATGTTAACATAAGATGTTGATCGGGTGTATGTAATAAATTTGATTAAATGACTTTGAGATTTGGGTTACTGTTCATAAGAAAAAAAAAACCAAAATTTGGTTGTATTCTTACTAAATAATTTTTGGATGAGAATTGTTTGTAGAGTTGGATTTATTACATGTATGAGTTTGTGGTGTCAGAGAGTGGGAAGAGATAGAGAGAGAGAGAGACATGTGGAGTGCTACGAGGGTAATGAATGGTACTCAGAGATAAAAACCTTGTGTTTGTCATCAATGAGCAATGCTCTATGATCATAAGTAACATTGTCACAAAAATAAATAGGCAAATAAACACCAAGAAACTAAACTAAAACAAACACAAAATGTGCCGTTCTCATTGCTTTTTTTGTGGTTTGTATAAGCACAAATGAAAAAACAACAAACACTAAACCAACACAAACGAATGAAGAATGATTCTCCCTTTGTTTTTGCTTCTTGTATTTAAAGACACAAGGTCTTCTATTTATTTAGAAAAATGTTTCGTGTCCAGTCATACACACCTTATGAGATAAAGAGATAAAAACAATTACGTGATATATGTCATATATTGATAATGTGATCCAAATATTGAAATAAAGTTAATATAAGATGTTGATCGCGTGTGTAACATCCTGGATTTTGATCCAAAACGTTACTTAAATTTTTTTTTATAAAAAAAACGACATTATTTTTTTTCTTTGGAGTAGTTCATCATGTAATAATTTGAAGAAATGTGAGAAAATGACTTGATATATTCTTTTTTTGTAAAAGAACGTAATACAATTTAATAAAATATTATTTATTTATTTATTTATTCGCAAAATTAATATTTCAGTTGTTTGATCGATATTCATTTATGCTCCAAAATAAAATAAATTCTCTTTAAGTGTAATTCAAAAGAAGCAAGCTTGATTAAAATCAATGACATTCAATTATGTACTAGCAAATGAAATTTCACTTTCGTATTCCTATTAAAAGTTAATTATGAAGAGTAAATAATTTTACAATGTATCACAAAAATTTTAGTAATACAAAATATTATTTTGACGTAAAAGTTTCACTTCCCACGTGCGTGCACCAATTAAACATAATGCAACACTTTGAGATCATTAGTACCTAAATATTGGTGTAAGGGGTCAGTTCATCCACAACAAAAATTAAACCAAATAATAGATTATAAGTCATTAAATAAGAATATAAAATCTTTTGGTGATAAAAGATTTAAAGAAAGTGAATTTTTAATAATTCTCAAATATGTATCAAAAGTCATCAAATGTATCTAAATAAATCAAGTAGCAACATAGAGCAAATAATTAGATCAAAATCAAAATATCAATAAAATATATGCAAGTTATGCAGCTCCTAAACATTTATGATTCAGATATAACCAACCACACAGAAGCACTCGTACCAATGGGAAAAAATTAAACCCGCCACACAGGCGTCCACAAAGATGCATATGATATGTTATGAAATGATAATGATGCTCAAAAGGTACATGTCACCACCCGCTTAGAAAATCACACAAATCATAAGACATTAGGCAACCACAATGATAACAATATTTAAAACACAAATCATCAGTCACTTAGGCAACCACAAATATAAAAATATTTAAAACACAAATCACCATCCACTTATCCAATCACAAAGATAACAATATTTAAAACACAAATCACCAGCCATGTAGGCAACCACAAATATTACAATATTAAAAAAAATACCAGTCATTTAGACAAACACAGAGACAAAATATTTCAGATTAAATTTTTTAATCATATAAGACATCAAATTTATATTTTCACGGATGTTCATAGTTATAATTCAATAACTTCAACACATCAAATATGCACGTGAAGTAATATCTAAAAATCACCACTTTCATTTTAATAATCCATAAGATTTAATTTGGCTACTTGTTATTGATAAAAATAACTCATATTACCAAGAATAGAATAACTATAGAAATTTTACTCTTTTCACTATAAAGTCTTCTGCATTTTGAAAATGAACTATACATTAATACATTTTAATAAATAGATTTTCTCATATTGTCAAAATTAAAAAATATAAAATTCTCATCAATTTCCTCAAGACACATATATTGTTCATAAAAGTCAAATTTTAAATTTACAATACTCAAAAAGTCAAAACTTAATATTAAATACATCATAACAAACATATTACTAATGATATCATCATAAAAATTAAAATTAAGTACTCTAAAACACGTAAGATGTTAAACATTTTCACTACAAACAAATTTATCAATGGATAATAAAATAGAACTTTATAATTAAGTTCATCAAGATAGATGTATTACTCAAAAGAAACAATCAAAATATTATTGTTAACTTCTTTACGATAAAAATAAAATCAATATTTTTCTTTTAAAACATCAAGATATCATATCAATATCCTACGAACCGCTAATTTAATATCTAGCCTAACTCTGCGTGGGGAAAAACTCTTACCTTAAGCGCTTTCTTTCTTAACACCTCTAAATTCGTACGAAAAATAACTCATGAGACAATGATGAATTCAATGCGATTTATGACTTAGAAAATTATTTTGGGAGTGTACGAATGACAAATAAGTGTGACAACAAGAGACTTAATGGAAATGTATGAATATAATAGCTAATTACGTTGCAATATTACTATCAAGTTCTTGTCTAAAATTGAAGTGCACTTAATTACAAAATTATGCTACCAATAATTACTATTTTTTTAATTTTATTATGTTGTTACAAAGTCAATTGAAATAATGTGCATTTATGTATATGAGTTAATTAGAATTAACTAATAAAGTTCATCATATATTGCAGGGTGTCGCACCATTCATTTTAATTAAATAAATAAATAGAGATCACCCTTTTAATTTTTTATCTAATAGTTAAAAGAAAAATGGCATAGAATTGTTTTTGTAGACAACTAAAATAAAATTATAATTTTAGTTTAAAAGAGATGAATGCATGAGATACATACAAAAAAGAAGAATAGTGCTCTCTTAATTGCACAAAAAAAAACTCATAATTAAATTTATAACCTTCCTTAAAAAAATAAATTAAAGGTATTAAATATGA
>JBBPBR010000003.1:61051998-61066031 GCA_037974775.1 Cicer pinnatifidum
AATTCTACAAAAACTAATACTTATTTGAAATACTTTTACTTTTTAGTTTTTAACAATCATTTTATAAATTTGATTTACAAATTTTTCTTAAAGTATATATTTAAGGAAAAAATTTGTTTAAGTTTTTTTTTTTCATAAACAGTTTTAGAGATGAAAAAAGGATAAAATCTATTTAGTAATCTAATTTTTTAAAATAATTTTGAATAGAGAATTAAAAAAATTATCTGTTACTACAATTTTCAAAATATATTTTTATTATATTAAATAATAACAGTAAAAAAAAATAGAACAATTTAAGTAACAACATTTAAATACAAATAAAATAATTTAGGATAATTAACTAATAAATTTTTATTAAAAGGTTTTAATAAACACTTGTCCATTATTAAAAGATTTTCCTCCAGATTTAGTGTGGCACGCTCTGAACTATGATTCTTCAGGTTTTATGTGATTTCTAAGAACTTTTCCAATAGTAGTTAAATGAGTTCGTCCGTCTTGTAATTACGTAAAATTTAGTTTTTGGTGAGTTTACTGTTGGAGACGTGTCAAACTGTTTTTATCTTTTTTTTCCTATTAAGTTACAAATAATAATAAATAAATAATTTGTTAATGGTGGATCCTATTTAATGAACTTGTGAGTTTATTAAAAAATGAATGAGCTATTTCACGATAATGTCACACGATGAACCCCATTTAATGAATCAATATTGAATTCACCGTTTAAAATGCTCTAAGTTGTACTTAATGACAACTATGCCAATGTCATTAATGAAAATAATCTCTTTTCTGTATTTTTTTCTTTTTCAAAACTAAAAATAAAAAATGAAAAAGAAAATATCATTTACATATGTTACTTTTTTTAATTTTAAAAAGTTAAATATTAAAAATAGTTTTACAAAACTGTTTTTAAAACATAAATTTTTTACTTTTTGAAAACTAAAAAAGTGTTTTTGAGAATGACTTTTACTTATTTAACAAAAATAAGAAACAGAGAAGACTAAGGCATTGAGGTGCAAGGTTTGTACAGTGTTTGGACATTGGTGAAAAAAAGGGCTCCAATAGCATTCCCCAATGAAACCTGTTTGAAAGCAACACCTACATACAGTAAGTAGGATTTATGGTTTAGATTGATTCACAAGAAGTACAACAAACTCTTTAAATAACATAAACTAACTTGAATAAGGCTGAAGGCAAGAGACAAACAAGAAAATTTTATTATCTATCCCTTATATTGGATTTATATTCCATGTTTTTAATTTCATTTGAATATTTAAAGCTTTCAATTTCATTCAAAATAACATTTCAGTTTTTCGATGCAAAGTGAGTGTTTAAATTTTATTTTATTTTTTCAAACTTTTCAGTAGAACATTTATATTTTGAAATATTTTTTACAAATTTTTCGACTACACATCTATGTTTAGGGTTTAGGGTTTAGGGTTTAGGGTTTTCCTGTAATTTTTAGAAATTAATAAAAAAAATTCTATGTTTTTCCTGTAATTTTTTTTTCAGTACACAACTTCTTTTGAAAAACTTAAAACCATAAATTTCTACAAAATTTAAAAATATATCAATATTAGATTTTTTTCTGTAGTTGTTTAGAAAAATTTAAAATCTCAAATTTTTTGAAAAATTAAAAATATTTTTTTTTTCAAAAATTCAAAGTTTATACCATAAAATTTTTTCACAAGTTTTCTGGTATATAACTTGTTCAGGAAAACTTAAAATCCTTAAATTTTTCCGGTAGTTTTTTTTTTAAAAAAACTGTCTATATTTGAATTTTTTTTGCAAATTTTCCTATATTCTAAATTTTCAAGATTTTGTACCGAGGAGCATGAATTAAGTTTTCCCGAAAAAATTTTAAACATAAAAAAAAAATTGAATTGATTGTTTTCAAAATATTTAAATGATGAAAAATTGAAATTTGAGTTTGTAAAATAATAAATTTTAGGAATAAAATTGACATTTTAAAAAAATTGTGGAAGTATATAAGTATAACGGTTCGACATAAAACAAATTGTTCGACAAAACAATTGAGACAAATCTAGCTCTCAGACACCAAGAGGCCCTGTAACATTTACAGGTTTATTGGGCTATACTAATCAGACCGAGTACCCGGTTCGAGACCCGATTCGAGACCCGGTTCGAGAAGAAAGCGAAAAATAAAAACCCTGTGTTCGAAACCATGACAATGGTGAGAAAAGTTCTTCTCTCATCATCTTCAATGGCTTCCTCAAACAATTCCATAGCAGAAAACAAGAAATCCAAAAACACAGAAGCTTCAACACCTACTAGTAAAATCAAAAAGGAAAGAGACATCGAAAAATCGAAAGAGAAAAAGAAGAATAAGAAGAATAAGAAGCTCAAGCTCAGCAATGGAAATTTCAAAGAACATGAAGAAGATAAAGGAAAGCAACGTGAGCACGAAGTTGAAGAAGGAGGAGGAGAGGGAGAAGAAGAAGCGAAAACGCACGTGTTTCCGATGAATCGAATTAGGACGATTTTAAAAGGTGAAATTAGCGATTTGCGTGTTTCTCAGGAAGCTATATTGGCAATTAACAAAGCTACGGTAACACATTTATTTACATTTTATCTGTTATAGTTTCTATTACTTATCGCTATGAATTTTTCTTTAAGCGCGTTTGCATTTTTTTTTGTTATTGCAGGAGAAGTTCCTTGAACAATTGGCGCAGGAAGCTTATGCTTGTTCTGTTCAGAATCGTAAGAAATCATTGAGCTACAATCTCCTATGTAATGTCCCTCTCATTCTCTCCTTTTTTTAATAAGCTATTTCTCTTGTACTGGATGCTTATTTGTTTGAAACTATGTGATTGCCATCTTATTCACTATTAGTTTATTTTTTGGTGTTGTAACCTATAATTTCATCCTAACTGGCCAAACCCCTGACCTGTGCAGCATTGCTTCACTAACACTCTAGATAGAGTGTGTTCGGTATCGAGTGTGTTCACTGATACATGTTGTTACATTTATTCACTTATATTATTTTTTAAGAGTAGTGCTATATGTTGCGAAGTTTGTACTCACGAAATGCGCACATATAAAAGCTGACTGCTTTTTTAGGCAAAACTGGTTACTTACAAACCCTGCTACTCTTTCTTTTGTCAAAACTTAAACTAAGTACTTATGAATTAATTTTTCAATATAAAACAAAATCAAAACAATTAAAACATTTCCTTCATCTACTACAACCTGCAAAGAATAGGAACCACTGCTCTAGTTGCAACCACAAGTATACAATCCCTTTTGCAATGTACAAGCTATAATTGTTGCTACCACCATCACTGTTGGACTACCAATATGGGTATCAATGATTGACCCGTCCTTGCATTTTAAAGCAGTGAATATGCATCACAATAGACGTACAATACATATATTACAAAGGGGTTAATTTAGGATAGCTATTTCTTTCAAATGGAAAATTAGAAAAAGAAATTAGAAAACTCACATTGAAAAGTGGAGTCACGGATGGAAAAAAAGAAATTGCTAGGTGACCAGCAAAAGTTAATAAAGGATGTAGACTTAGCAGAACAAGAAAATACTGCAAATTCATGCTTGCTTGCACAACTGCATATATCTCTTCCCTTTTTTTTTTTCTTCTACTGGGTGGTTTTTTATAGCGTTAATTAGGACGAGAGAGCTGTACAAAATTTGTGAAAGTCTGATTGGCCACAGCGTTGCCGTGCAGAAATGATAGGGAAACTAGTTTTTTCATAGTTGGCGGTGACCCAATTCTGTTAATAAAGTAAAGGTGAGATCAGTATTGGTTTTTACTAAGGCGAGGTTGGTATTAAAAATCAGAGAACAACTAAATTAAATATCCACATAAGCAATCTACACATTCGTGAGAATTTCATGAAATTATTGTTGTGCTATCAAGCATTTCCCATTTTTTAAATGTCTATGTGTCAGTGTCAATGCTTCATAGCGCCTCACCACACCAGCAATAGCCCAAATGTAGTGGCTTATCTGCCATTCACATTTATATCTATATTCTGGGAAGTTAAGAGATGTTTTTCTTCAATTAATATTGTCTCTGACATTTAGGTTTTATTAGGCTATAATTATAATATATAAATGCTTTTGAGTAGGAAAGATGTACTCTGACAGTCATGAATTGGTACGTGACAATGGATTATCGAATATTTACCTTCCTATGTAGGGTTATTTGTCTGTGTATTGTATTTGACTGTTTGTTACCTTGTGATTGGTCATTTTTCTAATCTTATTGTGTTTTCCTACAAAAGTATTCATCACAATTACAATGTAATTATGAATATATAATTTGACATTTTTTTTTATACTTTGAAAATGAGCTGCTTCGGACTTTGAAAGGTATTTGGCCTTTAAGGTAGGGAATATCATACTGATCTTATTGTGGTACAGAGAGATTCACAATTTAGAAGCTGTTCAAAATCAACTCTAGTAATAGTTAATATGAACGAACTCGGTATGAAATTTTTCCACACAAAAAAGCTATAGAATCTATTCCACCAATCACGTTAAGCCTAACAGTTCATTGGGGCCTTGGGGGAATGGGTAGTAAGATATGAGGAAGCCATGTCGTGTGATATTAGTGTGGATCCAATTCATATTATCTAGCATTTTCCATATTAATTATCTCTCCATGTGATGTAAAGTGTAAGGAATTTTCAGTTATACCTCTCTTCTTGAGCCATTTCCTTCCTCTAGTCACTTATGAATAGTTTTCAACCCATTCACTTATAAATATCACCACCACTTTGTTCTTGAAACCTAAATTATAATATTAAACTAGGTTTAAATGGAAGAGGTATGGTAAAATCATTCAACTTCTTCAGTGCTGTGAATTAGAAAAGGGAGCGGTGAAGATCTTTGCAATATTTTCCATTGCTCTTTTGGAGAATTGCTTTTTCATTCCAAGTTATTGCAAATATTGCCTTCTCTTTTCCTGTGCAATATTGAAGGAAAACATTGGCAGGTGTCAAGAGAAAAGTTATTAATCTAACCCATTGATCAGGCACCGGCAGTTAATTCACTCTACGCCTTTTGTTAGTTTTTTTTTTCTTTCAAGCTCCACCAATAAGAGCAAAAGTGAGGAGGGTGAGTTCTTACAACTCAACTTTGTAAAACCTTTTTTATTTTTAGTTGGCACTTGGCAGTGTTAAAATTGAAATATGAGCCAACACAAGATTTAGTATTGACCTATGGCCTAAGTGGGTTGTTGAGCTGCTATTTTGTATGTCCATGGGAATTGATCCTTGTGCATGTTTATTTGTGTTTTCTTGTGCATTGAGACCATTAAATATTTTCAATTACTGATTAGACAATTGCTTTGTGTTTCAGCACATGTTGTTAGTAAGCAAAGAAGATATGACTTTCTGTCTGGTAATTTCTAATCCCTGTTGAAATTTTGTCCAGCAAGCATTGAAATATTTGAAGTTCACCTTGCCATCTATTTATTTACCACTAATTAGAAGGAGTTCTGCATTGTTTTTGCTTGTTCAGATTTTGTGCCTGAGAAAGTGAAAGCTGAGGATGCATTAAGGGAGACAAACTCAAGAGGGAATAGAGGAGCTTAGGAAATATGAAGCAAAGATAATGGAGAATGTAAGCCTATTTTTTTGTTTATTCTGTCACATTCTGAAAGGGAAACATGTATGGTGCTTGACATTGCTTTTGGCAGCATGCCTGCAACTATTATTTTCATCGTTATGTTGAAAATTTGGTAACATATCTGAAGTTAAATTTATCTGTGGGAAGATAGGAAACATATATAAAATTGCTAACTACAGGATGGAAGTTAGAACCACTCTTAAGCTGTGTTTGGAAGTTTTGAGCTGGGGAGAATAGATGGTAAAGGAAGGGAAAGGGAGTAATGTGATTGATGGGAAGTATTTCCCCTTGTTTTGGATGTTTAAGGAAAGGCGGGGAACTTTCTGTCCTGGTTTCCTACTTTCAATTGCTTGGTTCCTCACTCCCTCCCCATACAACTTTTTTTTTTTTTTCCCCTCCTTACAATTTGCAAATAATTATTTGGTCGCTTTCCCAATTTGTTGCCCCCCTCTTCTTCCAAAGACCTCAAATTCGTACATAGCACAATTTTTGTTTTGTTTCCATTTATTTAAAAAGTGATTCAATAGTTTAGTTTTAGATACACATTTCTTTCTTTTGCCTAATATTTGTATTTTGGTCACAATTTCTTGCTGGGTGCTTGGTAATTATTTTGAGGGTAACAAACTACATTTGAGCTTATAGAATAATACAACTTTTTTCTACCCCTCAAATTGGCATCTTGGATATGTGTTCAGTGCATCAGCTCATAAATCAGTATCTTCCACCAGGTTTAACCAACACTGTACAACATTAGCAGGAATTAGTGCAGTGGTCTTCTAGAGGAGTTTGTGTGGGAAGTTTTTGCTAATTATTTGTATTATTAGCATGCCAATATATGTATGACCTTGCAGTCATGTAGGATTTAGTAGGAACACTTTCACATCCTCCCAAAATTGCAAACTGCTGCTGCTTTCAGGTGGTGTTTTTGAGTTTCAAACAAATTCTATTTGTGGTTTTGTCAACAACATTTGATATAGTGTCTGAAAGTACAAAGGATGCAGATCTGAAGAATAATTTGTATCTACAAACTCATTTGAGTTTCAGAATTCTAACTTTCTAAGTGGTTAGTATTCCTTCTTTGTTTGAAACCATCAATTTTCCAGCATTGGGAGCTCGTTTGCCTTTTCCGTATCATGAGATAAAAACACACTTCTCTTTCTTTTGTTGTGTTTTTTGGTTTGTGGAGATTCCATTTTTATTGGTAAATCAGAAAATCAGAAACACACTTCTCTTCTCTTAGATATGTCTCCCTTTGAAAATCAGAATTCTTGTTAACCAGCATTCAACTTATTCTATTGAATTGCTAAGCTAAAAGTTGGTCCCTGTGAATCATCTTTCACATGTTTCTATCTAAAGTATTGACTCAAATCAGGCCTAGCAATCAGCATTTGATATTCAAACTAGACCCAAAAATGTGATACAGAGATTGGTTCAGATCAGTGGCGGATCTTCTCTAGTACAAGGGTGGCCTAAACTTTTTAATTCTTAATAAATAGATATAGATATATTACTTAATAATATTTATGTGTGTTATACATGTTATATAATACATGGTTTGCATTTTAACATGTATGTCAAAGTAGCGCAGTGGTTATGCTGCTTATGGATTAGCAAATGTAATTGGTTCAGTCCTTTAACGCTAGTTTTTGTATTTCATTTGTCAAATATAGTAATTTATTTAAAAAGGTAAAATATATATTCTTTTATTTAATGGCTCTGTCAATAAAATTTGTGAAGCAATATATATTCTCTTATTTAATGGCTCTGTCAATAAAATTTGTGAAGCTCCGCCGCCATTAGGCAAATGTATTTGGTTTGAATGCTAGTTTTTGTATTTCTTTTGTTAAATATAGTAATTTATTTTAAAAAGGTAAAATATGTATTCTATTATTTAATGGCCCTGTCGATAAAATTTGTGAAGCTCCGCCAGTAGTGAGATTACAAGATTTTTAAAGGTCAATGGGGATGTTGTCCCTATCCAATTTCTTAAATGCCTAATAACTATTTAGTTAGAAGTGAATCTCAACGGTTCTTAGATGCTTTGATTCTATGTGAATTACTCACCCCAAAAGATTAGTCGATACCGCGAAAGATCAGGTTAGACAAGTATTTGTCATGTTTGTTTCAGGAATCTAATCTAGTTAATCTGTTGGTAGTTTTAAGATAGATTCAAACTTTCACATTTCTTGGTGTTATGGCTCAGTGGTTATGCAAAAAACACACGTGAGGGAACAACCACTTTAATGGCGTATCGCGTTGAGGTCAATGATCGAATTTTCTGTGCAATGCATGCCGAAAACCAAGTTCCTAATTATAAGAATTCTTCGGTGCAATCCAAGCCAATGGTCAAATTCTTTTATTCGAACATTATATACAGACTTTTAGTTATGTATCTAACGTAAGAAAATTATTTTTTTTCTCAATAGCATTCCAAAACAGTTGAAACTTTCTTCTCGAAAATAATATTCATCGTACTCTTTTTTGAAATGAAATATATAATATTTAGATGAATTGCAAGAACATCGGTATTTTGTAGACAATTAATGTAAATATTATGCACCAATGTTTTGATAGATTAAATGAGTAACTGTTGTCTTTAAGTTCTTGTTTAACTGATAAATTCCGATATTATTAAATCTGACGTCTTGTCTGAGTTTGAATCTGATACTTTGCGGTTAAATTTTAATTTGACAAATTGGTGATTTTCTTCAGTTGGTCGAGCTGAACAAAAGCATAAAAAAATTAGCAATATAAATAGTTAGGTTTTTTATAGTTTTAATTTGATAAGTTGGTGATTTTCTTCAGTTGGTCGGACTGAACAAAAAGTATAAAAAGATTAGCAATACAAATAGTTAATTTTTTTTCCACTGTCAGTGTCATTTGAATTAATCAATCGATAAATATATTTTGGAATTTTTGAGAATATAGAGAATGACAAAAGAAAATCATCATATGAAGAAGTCTTGTGAATTATAACCAACATAACTATGTTTATTTATTAATTAAGAAAAATTAAGTATTTAACTATCCGATTCAATTTCAACATGGTTGAATCAATTGAATCACGATCCAGAAATTTTATCATTTTTTTCTCCTGTCCAATTGTTTAGAACATTGTTCTTAACCCAAACCAACAGTTTATACCATGGATAAAACCATTTGTATATGCAATAGTCTTTCAGAACAGTAATCTTTACAAATGGTATAAACTATTGGAGTCAACAAGCATTTGTAAAGCCATAAGAGTTTAAGTGTGAACTCGCGTGCATCATTCTTCATCACGACTATTAGAAAATGCTTGTTGCTAAAATCTATTTGAGTCACATACACGACAACAAAGTGCAATCTTTACAGCTGTAATTTATTATCTATCTCATGTCCACATTGTTCAAAGGTAGCATCTTTTCATACTTGGTTGCAGAACAATCTTCCATTAAGCTTCCTTAATGATAAAGTATGAGTACAACTTTCAAATTAACCAAAATTGATGGCAACAATTGACTTAAAGCAGCTTCTCTAAAGAAGAGCAATGATGCACGAGAGAAACATTCTTCATCTTGCATCACAGTATCAAAACTAATACATCTTCAATTAGTTTGGAAGTGCAAAATGTGGAGATGAAAGATTTTTAAAAAACACTTGCTTCAACAAGTGAGACATTATATCTTCCTTATGGAATTTATATATGTTTCTGGAATGACTGATTTCAGTCGCAAAAGAAAAGAGTTACTACAATCTCTATCTGAAAAAACCCGAGGGGATATTGAGGCAATAAGAATACAATTTTCACCATTCCCCACATCTATCTTGTACAACTCATGGAAAACTTTCTGAAAATGATTAACCAATTTGTCATAGAAGGACTGATTTGGAGAAATGATATTAATAGCAAGAATTCCAAATTCAGAAAGAACTAATTTAGCAGCAAGAACAACACGCTTTCTAACAAATTCCAAGGGTGGAGAACTTATACCATTTCTTACATCGGTCGAATCCAAGTCGACCATAACAACATCAAATTTATGAGCAGTGACCTCACCGTTCACCAAGTGGTCAAAACCATCATGCTCACAATCATCAACAGAAGAACTCTTACTGTGAAGTGTTCTATGGTAAGCAAGTTTATTCATGTATTTAATGGCGTCTCCAACAATAACATGTATAAACTCAGAGTCTTCCAATCCAAAGTAGTTCTTTGCCACTTTCAAAACCTCCCTATCACTATCAACACCCATAACCTCAAAACCTAATTGAATTGCAAGAAAAGTTAGCAAAGCCCCACCTCCAACACCAAGGCATAAAGCTTTTGGTCTAAACCCATTTTGAATTCGTCTCTCAATATATTCACTAATCAATGAAAGACTAGCCACCATAGGTGCCAAGTAAGGGTGAACCAAAACCCGAAGATCAGGAACAAACTTTGCCTCTCCAATATGTACAGTATTAGAACTAGGATCTATCTCCGGAGCAATAAGCACCTCTGTTTGAATCAGATTAGGCATTCTCTTGAACCTCAATCGCCTTCGAAATTCCATTCTAAGGCAACCATGATGCATATCACTCTGAGTTTCAATTTCAACATCTTCAACCAACATTTCACCAACATGAGAACTTGCACATTGATGTATTACTACACTAGAAACTAAGTTATCTTCGTAACTCATAATAGGTATCTCAGGGATGCAATTTTTGAACAAAGATTTGGGAGACAAAGCTAGAAGAAGAGGTTTTGACCACACGTCAAATCCTTGATGATGTAATGAACATTTTAAAGGACGGTGATAAATATATGGTGAAGAATCAAAATCAGATTCGTTGGGTTGGTTTCCTATCAAAATCAAACGGGATATTCCTGGAGAAGTGAAAAGAAGTTGGAGATGACCGAATTTGGTAGAGAAGATCCAATCAGTTTCACGGCCTTGAGGAACTAACATAGCAGCAACATGAGGTGGATGAGTGGATTGAAGTGGTGAGTCAAGGACAGCAACTCGTAGCAATGAATGTGAACAAGTTGGATTGGGTAGAGTGAAGGAGACAAATCGAGAAGGGCTTAGGCTTTCAAAGGTTGTTGCATCAAGGGCCATCGCAACCAACACTATTTTGTTCTTGAATATGCCTTCTTTAGGATTGTTATTACTCATACATCACCCCACCTAAACTTGCACCTTGTCGATATCTCCAAGACAACGACACACTCACACCTATAAATAAATATGGAAGAAAAAAATGGGTTAGGGGCAAAAAGAACTTATGAGCATAGAGAAATATATATATATAGGGCACATATCTATTGAGAGTAAGTTTCTTATGTGAGAATGAGAAGAACTACTCTCAACCCTTGGATCTAATAAAAAGTTGAGATTTAAAAATCAAGTTAATGAGTCACGCGACTCCTCTTTTTTCTTCTTTCTCAGCGACCCTTCCCTTTTCTTAAAGAAACTCTCCCCCTTCACTTGCAGAGTCATAACACAACATTGGTGAACCTCTTTCTAATACAGGCCTTGACACCCTATCCTGTGATCTCATCGATGCTTTCTATTTTTTTTGTTGTTTTTTGTTTTTGATGGTTGATATCTAATACACTGTTATATATAGTGGTTTCAGGAAAGTAAAGGTGTTAAACATTCTTTCATCTTCCTTTTAGTTTTATTAACCTCGGTTTTTTTCCTCCTAGTTTACAATGGATTGGTGTATCTGAAGTTCAATTTAAGAAAGGATAATGATTGTTGGCAAAAAACCCTTGAATTTCTTATAATAGTTTCATATACTAGTCAACTACAATGAACCTAAGCAACAAAAATCATAACCCCAACACTATATTAATAAGAGAGAAAACAAAGGGCATAACAATTGTCAAATAAAAGAATAATATCCAAACAACATTTAAATCAAAGAATGAAGATGGAGTTTAATCTGGCAGCATGATAAACGGTGGTGGTGAAAGAGTGAGAAGCAAAAAATGGTGGTTCGGATCTGATAATGAAAACATGAAAAGGGGAATTTAATGAGACATACAAAGGTAAAGGATGCACCCAGCACATGACTCAATAACTGGATTTTTTATTCTCATCCTTTTATTTAGATCCAAGGGTTGAGAGTAGTTCCTTTCATTCTCAAATAAGAAACTCATTCTTACTTGATATGACCCCTATATATATATATATATATATATATATATATATATATATATATATAATAACAGAAAGCATGGTAGTATAAAGCGAATATGGTAATGATAGTAGGTTAACAGGCAAAATATTGAAGCAAAATCAGCCCATCAACAAAGAATGAATACACTTAGGTGCTTCATCTGTATTATTTTTTGTCAATTCAATAAGATATAGTCTGCCATTTTATTCAATTGGTGGGATATGTACATAACTGTTGGTAAATAATAATAATAAGAAGAAGAATGAGAAATTACCTTGCTTCAAACGAGCAAACATAGGGAAACTATATGTGCCAAACGACACAAAATGATGTTATCATATGTCATTGATCTTGTGACCTCCCACACACTAGTCCTTCAACAGAAACTACCCTCCGTCGTAAGAAGAAACAATTGATGGGAAGGGAAAAAAATATTGCAGAGGACGGGGTTTGTACAAAGATTGAAGTGGAAACCTCTTCAAAAAGCTTCAACAGCTGATTTCAAAACAATTTATCTATCCTCACTTCAAATCATGCCTAAAATCTACTATTGCTTGACATCTTGTTAGAGATATCCAATATGATCTTATTGACATCAAGATCCATCATTGATTTATATGGAGACTTCATGTTCTGAAAGAAGGAAAAAAAGGAGATTAGCGCAGCATACTAGAAGCATAACAACCGGCCTCAATTTAAAATAATATGAAACATATGTTATATTTCCTCTTTTGCTCATAAAGATTCACAACAAACTAGCATAAACAGTGTGATTAATTTCCTAAAAGCTTATGTGGAAGGTCCATAGACCAAACAATAGCATAATATAACAACTCTAATTTTACAAAAATCAAAATCATGTTGATGATTAATAATTTTTAACATAATGACTTTCAATTATTCAAGCTTGATAATTATATAAGATAAGGTTTACCATCAAACTGATGAATGCCTCTTCCCTCCTTCCTAATTTAAGGCAACCCCTGAAGAAAAAAATGGTGTTGAAGTTGGACCCATCAATTAGCTGACATCACAACTGAAGTAATTAAATTAATGAAAACGTAGTTCTATAATTGTATATTTACAAAGAATAACAGTAATTTCGTAAGTTTTCAGTGATCTTGCTTTGTTCATCCATCCAAGGTACACATAACATATGTAAATAAGGGCTTTAAAACAAGCAACATAATTTGAAATGTATTGCCTGCACATTCATATCTAGCAGACTCAGAGCAATTAGGCCGATGTTAATGAATGACAATTAACAACTAATACAACAGATTCACAATTTAGGTACACAATGCACTAACAATCACACAAATCCTCAATATTGAAGAATACTAGAAAATCCCCTATTATAAACAAATAAAAAACCCTAACAACAATTTCACAATACAAGTATATCACAATAGTCTCAAATTCATAATCAATCAACCAATTTAACATAATTACATTCATGTAAAAAAAATTCCCAATTTAAAAAACCCTAAAATCACAAAAATCAAAATCTGAGATCCATTACCAAAAATCTTCACTGTTGAACGCTAGGAGAGCCACTGATGGAGCGGAGTGACCTAGGGAATTTCCATGGAGGCCGAACGGTGGGTGGAACAGCGCCACGAGAATGGGAGAGATATCGGGGAAGGTGATCGCGTGCAGGGGCCGAGAGCAGAAACAGGGAGACTGTAGAGGGGAGAAGCGCGAATGGAAGAGAGAAGAGAAGGGAGGATACGGTAGTTGGTGGTGGCGCTGATAAGCTGCCAATGGCGGGTCAGTGGTCAGTTGGTAAAGGTAGAGAGGAGAAGATGGGATGAAAGAAGAGATTTACACTGTTTGGTTTACGAAAGAAAAATAGAGGAAAAAATGTGAAAGGAGAGAAAGTGAAAAGAAGGGAAAAGTAATAGAAAATGATATGATTAATTTGTTGTATGGTATGAGTGAAAAAAGTGAGAGGAAAGAAAAAAAGTATATTTTTAAAATTACATAAACATCCTTAATAACAATCCATACCTTAATAACAATCCATAGTATATGATAAATACAATAAAATAAAAATAAAATAAATTAGATATAGTCTTCACATTCTACATCAATCAATTTTCTTTTCAATTTGGGGAGAAAAGAATTTTAAGTAGGTGAGAGTCTTATTATATTTCTTTTCTTTTATTATCAATGTGGTTTAAAGGAGGAATTTTTTTTCAAAAATGTGTGATTTCTCTTCTTTTTTTCAACTTTTTCCTTTCCTTTGATCTAAACATAGATTTCAAGAAAAT
>JBBPBR010000003.1:61100882-61113897 GCA_037974775.1 Cicer pinnatifidum
TCCTCGAGGAACAATTATTCAATTAAATAAATAATTAATTCAATTCATAGTTAAGATTATAGTTAATTCAGCTATACTTACATGATTGGACACAATTTTTAATGTGTTCTAAAAATGTTTGTAGCTAATCATATCTCATATTAGTATGTCATAATACATTTTAGTTTCTAAAAAATATCTGCACAGTCATCTATGAGGCATACCAATTAAATTCTTTAAAAAAATATTATAATTTTAAAACTTGATACTTATGCCCAATATTTGAAACTAGGAAAATGAATAAAGAAAACTCTACTAGGAACCCCTTTAATTTCTTAGTACCTATATCCCCCTTAAACTTTTCATTTACAAAAGAATTTCCAAAAAAATCGAACACAAGTGAGTATCTCTTGAAAGTAAAATAGTTCTTGAATTTTCACAACTTAAAAAAATATAAATTTTTTACATTTATAAAAATAAAAAAATGTTACACATGCATATAATATATTGATGCTACGGTTAAAAATCTTTTAAAGAGTTTAGTTTTATCAAATTCAAATTATAAATATTTCTTCAAGTTTTAAAAAATTGATTATTACGATTTTTTCACATTTTATAAAAGTAGGAATTTACTTAAACTTTTGACATCTAAACAAAGAAAAAAAGATTGCATCGGCTAAGTCAATGCTCCACCTGAAATCTTAATGTTCAAGCTTTTGTTTTCTACAGTTTTTTTTAAGGTGTGGTATCGACTTAGCCTACGTTAAAGTCAATATTTTTTTGGTTTTAGACTTGAATAATTTATGTTGCAGCTTATCAAAATTTGAGAAATCTGTAATTTTAGATTTTTCAGCTTTATAATATGTAGAATATATTTTTTTTCTATATACTTTTATTTAATTATAACTATGTGAATTCAATAATTTTATATCTTAAAGATAAATATTAAAAGTATGTAAATTCTAACACAATTGACAATTATTTATATTACTAAATTAAATATTTTATTTTATCTTTAAATTCAGAACTTCGCAGTTGTATGAGTTTATAGTGATATTTATTATCGTTTTTAAAAAAAAATATTAAAAATCCTAAGATAATTTTTTTTTGAACAGCTTGCGAGAAAGTGACATTTGTGGAAAATGTGGATGGAGACTAGGCGAGTGTTAGAATATTTTTCAATAATAAACACATGTGATAGGCCGAATTACATCAAAATTGGGCCAGTACAGGTTCAAATGGAAAACAATAGATTGGGCCTTCGTGTCTATTATGAGACTATTGCCTTTCGTACCCCCCATTTAAACTTCTACCCCCTAATTTAATGTTTTTTGAGTGAAATACCCAAAATATCCTTAAAAAAATCAGTAAAAAAGTATAAAAAAAAATATATATATATATATCGGAAATTTCGAAAATGAAATTTCCGGGAAGGTCACCGGAAAATTGAAAAATCCGGTAGTTCAAAATCAATACCGGAAATTTGAAAATTCCGGATGGCTTACCGGAAATTTCAAAAATGAAATTTCCGGTATGCATTTTTCACTACCGGATTTTTTAATTTTCAGATTTCTTTACCGGAAATTTCAGCCTTTTTTGAAATTTTCAGTTTTGAAATTTCATGGTATCAAGAGCTCTGGTTAGGGTTCTGTAAATCTTTCCACAACCCGTTTGACGCTCCAACCATTCCACTAGGGTTTGGCGCTCCAACCAACTGAGCTATGGCACACAGTACCTCATGGAAGGTTTTGTAAACCTTTCCTTTGGCCCTCCAACCATTCCACTAGGATTTGGCGCTCCAACCAACTGAGCTATCGCACACAGTCCCCCATGGAAGTAGCGATTAGGGTTTTGTAAACCTTTCCTTTGGCCCTCCAACGATTACACTTGAGACTCCAACCATGAGTTATGCCACACAGTACCGGATTTTTGAAATTTCGAAATTAACTACCAGAAATTTCAAACAATTAAATTTCCGGTGAACAAAAATAAACTACCGGATTTTTCAAAATTTTTGAAATTTCCGGTAGCTTCCGGAAATTTGAAATTTCCGGTATTGAAAATACAACTACCGAAAATTTCGTTTACCTACCGGAAATTTCAACGAAGAGGTCAGATTTTGAGGTAATTTTTTTTTACCGCTCACAGTGAAGGAATTTATGAGGGTAAAACTGGGTTTTTAACAAAATGGGGGGTACAAATCTAAATGGGGGGTACAAAAGGCAACAGTCCTATTATGATTTTTAAAATTTTATCCGTACCATCCATTATCCCTATACCTCAAAAAAATAAAGAAAAATATTAAAATATTCTCATATATATATATATAAAAAGTTATTATTTTTTATTTCTTTGTTTAACATTTTCGGAACACAGATAAAGGTAATATATATATATATATATATATAATTCTTTTTCTAGAAAATTTCTTTTAAGTTTTCCGGTATAAAATATCATTTTCGAAAATTTTTTTTTGAAGTTTTTCGGAACTACCAAAAAACTTATTTTAACTTTTTCGGGAAACTTCCATTACCGCCAAACTTCAACTTAACATTTTCGGAAGCCAGCGAAAAACTTCATCCACATATTTTTTTAAAAAAAAAATATTTTTTTTATTATATTAATATTTATTTAATTTATTTAATTTTAACTATTTTTTTTCAGTTGATAGCAAGAATACCTGACTTTAAATCTTCATCGTAGAAGGTCACAATTTATGATGTATTAATAGTGTATTAATTATTTATGGTGTATTAATTATTGAGTGTATATTAATTATTTATGGTATATTATTATCTAAACATATTTATGATGTGTTAATTATTATTTATAGTGTATTAAAAGAAAAACTTGTCTGAAATTTTTTGGAAACATCTTTATACTGGAAAAGTTATAGAAATGATTCCGCTAATACAATTATATATTTTTATAATATTAATATTTATTATAATTATTCATACCTGTTTGGTGTCACAAATATTTGTAGTATTGACACATCTTTTATCCAATAATAGTAGTGATTTATCCATATCCGTTAACATTTATAAAAATAATAAAATTAATAAACTGATGTGAGCGAGAAATCTTTCCAATAAAGTTTTCCAGAAACACCTTGTGTACCGGAAATCTTTTGAATGAATATTTCCGGTAGTACAATTTTTTACTTGTGGACCGGAAATCTTTTTTAAAATTTTTCGGTAACAACCTTCTGTAACGCAAAACATAAAAAAATATTTCCGAAAATATGGTGCGTACCGGAATTTTTTTTCTGGTTCCGAAAAATATGAAATAATAAAAAAAAATTAAATTAATAAAATAAAATAAAAATTAAGGGAATAATTAACATTTTCAAAAAGTTCTGGAATATAATTATAAAAATGGGGTACAGGATAAATTTTTCTTATGAAAAAAAACATTAAAAACGTTAAAAAAAAAAAAAAAAGTAATGTGAAACTGTACCAAAATACGTCCATTAATTAGAGTTTAGAAGGAGTTCAAATATTTTTGGTACAATTATAAATTGGTCATTAGTTCTCTTTGATTAATAAAACTTTTTTTTTCACCAATTTTAAAAAAGAAAACCCAGTATTTGAAAAATAGGAAAAGGGATTAGTCCGAAGAAAATTCCAATGTTACGCAGAAAAGGCAATGATTAAGAAATGGATATTGGTACGTGTGTACCATGCATTTGCATGCAGGATCACTATGAATTTCATATCATGCACATTTATTCATAACGTTTGTTTGGGAATGAAAAGAATTGGTAATAGTAAGACAAAATCTAATAAAAAAATAATGAATAAGGAAATTAACATTTCTTGCAAATATCATTTATTGCAGTAGGAGACAAAGGCAAAGCAATTAGCGAATTAATTAATTAAATGTTTCATAAAACAAAGGCAAAGCAACAAGATCGATTTTTACATAAAAAGGGCAAAATTGACTTCCATTAACAGCAACAAAATTCAATAATTTCAGAGAAACAAAAACAGAAAGCTTAATCAAAGGCTCAAAGCCAAGGAAAATTTACAAAGAAAATAAAATTATATAAATTGAATCAATAAAAGAAAAAGAAAAACGCATGTTTCAGATCCAAAAAGCGGTAATATCAGATTTACGAGAGATCGATGGAATGATCAAACACCAGGTGCAGATCGATAACGGTAGAGTTTTCCAAACACGTGAAGAGTGGTGACGAATCCAATGAAGCAGAGACTCATTACGAGAACCACCGTGGGTGAAATCTTAAGGCCAGGTGCGTCGTCAGTGTAGAATCGCAGCATGTTGCTCCCGGCGTTGGAGTTTGCTCCGACGGAGCTTGAGCTGGAGCTGTTTCCACCACCGATACGGCGACGGCGCATTCCGGCTGTAGCGGCGGCGGAGCCGCGGGGAGCCATGACGCCTGGTCGCGTTGTGGCAGCCGAAGCTGTGGATTGAGATTGAGAAGCGCTTCTGGCCATGTTGCAGAATAGGGAAGAAAATGAAAAATGTGCAAAATCGGAGAAAAAAGGAAGAGGTAGAAATGGTAACTATGGAATGAAAGGGGATCGTTAAAGACAAATGTTTAGATTAGAAAAATTAGGAGAAAATGGTTCCATCCATAAGAATATGAAATTGTTATAAACTTTATAATTTATATTCGAGTCAAAATGCAAATTGATAGGTAAAATTGTAAACATCAATTAAATTAATTTTTAATTTTATATATTCTAAAATTAAGAATTCTATATTTTTCACATTTTAAAAGTTTTGAAATTACTGATTTTTTTTTTTTATATTTTATACATTTAAAATATAAAATAAACCATGAAAAGTACTAATAATATACTCTTTAAGATATAATTTTAACACGTATATATTTAATTAAAATTTACATATAATATTAATTTTATATAAGTTTAGTGAGATTTATGTAAATTTTAATTAATAAAAAATAATTTTAAAAAAAATAGAAACTAAATATATGTTAGTAGCATTATTAAAAATAAAACATAGTCATCAGGTGAGACTATGCTATGATGAATGCTAGGCTGCTAGCTCTAAAACTCAGTAGACACATTGGTTAAAAATTATGCATACTTTCATATGTGGAGTCACTTTTGGCCAACACTTATATAGTTTCACATTTGCCAAAATATTGGGAATTTTGCATTAATATTGGGTGAAATGTAAAATATATTATTCTGACTCATTTCTTTTTGTAAAAAGTTATTCTTACGTTGTTGAAATTTCCTATCTCACTTTTTACAAAAATTATTAAATACATTTTTGTGAGTTTTCAAAGACAAACAAAGTATAAGCTACAAAAACGGATGTTAATAGCATTAGTTAAATAGTAGAGGATTAGATTAACTGAAATGTGAGTAGACATGCCACATGGATATTTTTATTGATCTGGCGTCCACGTCGATTGCTGTTAACATGACATGTCCAGTCACTATTTTGTTAATCTATTATTTGACACTATAGACTAATTCTGGTAAGGGTCATTTTTTGTAGGAACTAAAATTACTATAAAAATAGTTCCAAAAATGAAATGTTATTTATTTTTTTTTTTTTGCAAAAAAATAAATGTTTTGAACACAATGATGTTTCAGATTTTTCAAAAATAAAAAATCTATAATAAACTTTTCAAATGATAGGTTTGTTTCGATGGGCTAGTGGACCAGGCCCAATAAGGTACAAAGTTCGATCTACAAATCAAAATCAACAAACACAAAATAAAAATAAAAAACTGTTCCCGCTCGTGCTTTTCCCACGGTAACGGTAACAACTTCCCAGTCTCGTACTTTTCCCCTTACTCATCTCAACATTCTTACAATTCTTTTCCATGGATTCTCTTCCCACGCTACTTCTAGGTTGTTGATTACTATTTTCTTAACAAATCAATTTTTCTCTTTTTCAATGCCCGTATTTAATTATTAATATTTATTATTTGGTAACAGGAAATACCAACGACACAAAACCAAATATCAAACAAAAGCGAAACCAAGCATCCAAAATTGGCACCGGTAGTACTCAACCACAAACTCAAACTCATTACAGGTAACCGTTTTTATAATTAATCAATTTCAGTATTTTTCTTTTTTCAATTTTCATTCTCTGCTTTTGTTTTCAGAGTTTTTGGTACCACTAGGAACATAAACATTCCAAAAAAGCCCGTTTCAGAAAAAATAACCAAACCAAAACTTGTTAATATTCCACAAAAAGTTGCTATTGACACCACCACTTTAACACAGGCTACTGATAAAAAAACACCAGAAAATGTCATTGTCAACCCAAAAATATTGAACAAGAAGAGTGATATGTTATTGGCAGAAAAGTCATCAAAGGAAAATGATGATTCTGCAGAGCCCAAAACTCCGGTAACATCTTCTTGTCATGTTAGAGCAAAGAGTAAAATGTCAGCCACACCGTTCTACACAGCAGCAGATTGTAGTAAATGTCGTTTTGATAGGCTTGAAACTTCGTCTTTTTGGATTGGACAAATCAAATTGGCAGAGTCTGTTGGAAAACACTTTGTAGCTTCTGGCTTCTTCAAGCTTGCTTTGATTTCTCAGGCTGAGGTTTGTGGTTGTTATCATATAGTTTACGGAATTAATATACATGTCAAGAGATTTTTTTATCCCATTAATTAATCATAACCATTTTATCATTAAAAAAATATAATATCATAACTACTACAAATCTAAAATATAAAAATTATACATATAAATGATTATGATTTATTGACAACGTAAAATATTTTACATTTACAATTTATAAATTTTAGGACTATTGACAACGTTACATTTGTTAATGGTTAGTGAATTTTATTTCAAAATTATTCTTTATAGTATTTTTTGTTTCTTTATAGTATTTATATGCGTGGAGATTGAGGTAGTAATCTATTATTTGTTTATCAATTGACTATTGGCTGTTTGATTAGCAATCAGAAAAGTGCTAATAACGTAGTATATGTTGTTTAATTCGATATTTGGTGTGTTGAATAGCCAATTAGGAACCTTAGGACCGAGCTTAAAAGATATTTGTCAAGGCATGGACACTTGTCAGAGAAGAAGGAATGGAGAAAAGTTGCATTTAGGTATGGACTATTTGAAGAGTGAAAGCAACACAAGTGAAATGGACTCAACCACATAGTCGTGCGTTCATGATGTGTATATGCACGAAAAATGAAAGTGATATTTGAGCATTAATATGTACAAGGAAATTAAAATTCCTATAAAATGTATTCGGTTAGTGGAGTGGACTCTTGCTTGTAATCAATGTCTGGTTAGTTTCTTGGTTCTCTTATGTTAGTTCTTTATGTTTACCCCTTTTCCCTTTTCTATTGGTTTGTATTTAGCCCTTGTATATATTGTATTCTCTTTTCATTTCTCTTTGTATTCTTCAATCTTTAACATTTAAGCATTTAACATTTCAATTTCAATAAAAATTTTAAGGTGTTTTTAGTTTTGTTCTAGTTTTTCTTTTTGTTAACAATCATCTTCTATCATTTCTGATCTTGCCACAAACTCTTCCAATCCTTACTACTTGCATCATGATGGGAATCTCTCTTCTTGTAATGTTACTTGATGGCAATAATCATCCTTCTTTGGTAAAATTAAAAAAAAAAAAAAAAAAAAATTTCCATATGAGATACCATACTTTTTTTTTCCCTCACCTGTTTTTTTCCTTACCCTTACTCGCTCTTTTTCACTTACATGTTCGTTCACCCTCACCCTTCACCCTCACCCTCTATTTTCCGTCACCGTCACCTTCATTAACAGCGATAAGCTCACGATTCCTCTCATTTCCCTCACATTCCTCTGTTTTCCCTCACTCACTAGAAAATCCATCACCACCGGTAGAAAAACTTCTATCTCGTTTGCTCTCAATCAGTTCCTCACTTACCACCCATTACCGCGAACCTATCACCTCTACCACCATCTACGTTTTTCTTGAACTCACCACAAATCTATTAATCCTTGGTATGATTTGTTCTCATTTTATGACTTTTGTGAAAATAAATTTATGAAGGATTTATGTTTTCTCAATAGCAATTATAGTTTGTGAATATAAATTTAGATATTTCTCTTATCTCAATAGAAATTTAGGGATTTGTTTTTCCTTAAAAGCAATTTTTTTTTAGAAATTTGGGTTTCATATTTTGATAGGGTTCAATTTTTTTGTTGTTGAATTGTAGTTGTTTAATTATGTCTTTCAAGTCAAGGTGTAACTTATTAATTTTGAATTTATTTTTCCTTTGGCAGTTGAATGTGTCGTAGAGTTTCTAACAAAATCTAACAAAGTTATGTAATGTATGATTTTTTCGATTTTTTATTGTGTGTATTTTGTGTATTTATACTTGTTTCTAACAAAATGTAATCATTCCTTTTTATTTTTGTGTTTATATATTAGTTTGTATATATTCTGTTATTATGACAATATTGTGATATATAGGGACAATATTGTGATATATAGGGTTGGTATGACATTATATTTATGTAAAGAAAACATATTTCCGGTAGTTATGAGAATTTTCTTCTTATATGGTCTTCATCATTGAATTATTTTATTTATATTATCGAATGCATAATGCAGTGTTAGTAATTGTTATTAAACTATGAACTGCAACATGTGTTTCAATGCTTATCTCATATGAGCCAAAAGTTAAGCTCAAAGGTTTTGAAGTAGTTACTAAACGGTGCTATCGTTTTTAAGTGTTTCGTCTCTCACTCTTTAATATTGTCAATTGTGAAGAATAAGTTAGTTGAATAGATGTTTCATAGACTTATTTATCTGAACAAAATTAAAATGAAATTAAAATATTGTTATCTTAATCTTAAATATTAAGATTGTTTTTATTTGTGAAACATAATTGATATGATGTCTAAAATTAAATGAAGTCATATACAATAACTCTGATGTCAATTGTCATGGTGAAGGTTAAGTTAGATGTGATATAAACTTTATGTTTTATAAACTTTATTTATCTCAATTTTTTGATGTTGTGTCTGTTTATGATGTGTTGTTAAACAAACAATATCTCTTGTAAGTCTGAGAATTTATATGTGAATTATTTTGCTTCTCATATAATAAAGTAGCATTAATCTAATGATCATGTGTTAGGAATTGTTATTGAACTCTAGAATAAATTGTAATTAAATTCTAAAAGATAAGCATTACCTTTTTTTATGTTTGATGATAAGTTGGCATTAGTAATTTTTAGATTATTTATAAGTGTCATGATTATATATGTTATCCTTCAAGAGATTTATATTTCACCCTTACTTCGTTCAAATTCATTTTTCTGTTAAGGCTCTTTCACTTTATTTTTCCTTTAATTTGAAAAGTCATAATAATAATAATAAAATTAATTTGAACTGCAAATATTTTAGCGTTTATCTCAAATATGTATAAGTATCATGATTATGCATGTTATCCTTCAAGAGATCTATATTTCACCCTTACTTTGCTCAAATCCATTTTTTCTGTCAAGGTTCTTTCATTGGGTTTTTTATTTTAATAACACAATTTTAAAATAAAAAAATATCAGTATACTCCCTTTTGAAAATTATATAACAAATTGTCCCTTTTTTTAACTTAATTAGAAGTCGCCATTTGCAAAGGCGACTTCCTTAAGGAAGCTCTAGTTTGCAATGACGGCTTTCTTAAGGATTTTTTTATTTTTATTCTTTGGAAAGTCTCCTTTCCAAAAGGCAACTTCCATTTGCCTTCAGCAAGTCATCATTTCATAAGGCGATCTAGTGAAGAAAAAAAAATTCATAAGGAAGTCGTCATTGCAAACTCGAGCTTCCTTAAGGAAGTCGCCTTTGCAAATGGCGACTTCTAACTAAGAAAAAAAAAGGATAATTTCGTATATAATTTTCAAAATGGAGTATATTGGTATTTTTTTTTAAAAATTGATGTATTAAAAAAAACCCTCTTTCACTTTCACTTCTATGGTACTTTTATTTTTTCTTTAGTTTGAAAAGTAATAAAAATAATTAAATTAATATTAATTGCAATTTATTTTAGTGTTTATCTCAAATATGAGAATTAATTTGGTAAAAGGGAATAAAAATGAAATGAAAATCAAATAAGTTATGTAAGTTTTTATTTATGTAAATTTGTATACAAATTCTTTATAGTGGAAATCAACCAAAAAATAATATGATCTTATTTACACAAGAGTCCTAGAAGAGCAATCCATTTATTATACATGTATTGATGTAAGTTAGTATGTTATCTATATTAGAAATTGGATAATCTATTACCTTATTAATATTTTCCATTGATCAAGGATTTTTTTTTTTTAGGAAAGACAAACACAACTTGACGAAACAAGTGGAGATGGTAATGTATCAAATCAATTTTTTGTAGATCAAACGAGGAAAGACAAATACATTCAAAGAAGTTAGAGAATGATTTTGATGTATCAAATCAATTTTTTGTAGATCAAATTGACGTTTTGCAGCGTCAATCAACTAGTGGATCATCTAGCGTAAGTCATTATCATTTGCATCCTCATTGAAGTCAATTGTGTCATTTTATTGTTTTGATCCCAAATCATGTTGATGGAGTCTCTATCTAATTTGGCTAAAATTTATCCTTAGGTCGAGGTTGAAGGTTATTTGAAAAGTTGTATAATACTTATTACATCCTCTTGACATATTTTGTTTTAAATTTATTAACATAAGAAGAGTTTTAATACGACATACAACTTAAGAAATATTTACATGAAAGCGTAAATCGATTTATACAATATTTTATTTGTAATATGTAGTACTCAATTAAAAGACTTTGAAAAAAAAAACTATTTTGGGTAGTTAGTTTTCAGTTAGTTAGTTAGTCGTAATTATTTTTATTTGTTACTCCTAAATTGTAAACAACTTGTATATAAGCTAAAACAAATAAGATTGGAAAAACAGAGAGTGTAGATAATAGAATGCAAGCTGCAGTTTGTAGAATTGTGCAGGCAGCAGACAAGTGCAGAAAATTGTAATAATCTTTCATCTCATATTAGTGATAATTCAAAGTTGGATCCAGTTTCCCAGACGTAGAAATTAGTCTCTGAATTGAGTTAACAATTGTGTGTGTTCTTTTTTTTTTTTTTTATATATATTAAAAGCTTTAATTTTGTTAGTTAGAAAACATAGAACGTTTTCTGTTTTACAATCTGATCAATGTTTGTTTTATATTCAATCGATAATTGTTTTATAAATATTCTTAATTTAGTGATTGATCTCCTTTTTAACAACACTATCATTTACTAAAATTCACATGTGTGTGCGTAGAATCCCCTCTTTGTAACTTATTTACAAGTTGATATCATATATGAGTATATAAATACTTAAAAGATCTCAAGCCTTTCCTTTATGGAACTTAAAGGAATAGGAACTTTTGAAATAACACTAAAAAACAGAACAAGTTTATTTTCATAGGATAATCATATTTTTTTCCACAAATATATTTTCCAAGTACATGTATAGGGTGGAAAAATTAGAAAAGAAAATGATGAAGGAGCAAGTTTGGGCCATAAAGCACTAAGCAGACCATGGTGTCGAATTTTGATAGACCATTTAAGAAATAGTCCGACAGAATCGAGCCATTACTTGTGGGTGTGTATGGCTTATGACTATGACACAAAACGACCCTGTCTGCTCCCGCGACACAATCAAATGACACATTACCAACTCTAATGGCTAGTTCCATCACATGCTAAGTAAATAACGACAAAATTCCATCTCTTTCAAAATACTTAATAATGATAATGATGTTCCGTTCGGAACTCGAAATTATAGTGGCGGCTATGATTTGGTGGAAGAAATTATCTCACTTGGTGGTGTTTGACCGGAATTTGAAGTGTGTAGTTGAAATAATGTTGGAGATACGTTGGTAGAGGTGTCCCTGCAAACACACATTAGTATTAGTATGTGTTGGAAGTAGAGACTAGATTAAATTTGAAGCGTGGTATCAATAAAAGTGGCATTAATAAGAAGTTTATATAACCAACAAAAAAGTAGTGATATTGAACTTGACTCTAATTATAAGTAAACCAAAATGGTCTAAAATTAAAAATTAAAATAATAATAATAATAATTAATAATAATTAAAGTGTAATATCATATGTTTTTATTATAGAAAATATAATAATAATAATAATAATAATAATAATAATAATAATAATAATAATAATAATAATGACAAATTTTACTGTGAATTTCGATAGATTATGGTCATGATTGCAGTATAAAATTTCAAGGTAAATGCTTTAGAAGACTTTCAAAGAGAAAGTCAATATATTATGATAATATTACAAGAATAATGTCGACATAACAAAATCAAGATAGTTCATGCAAACGAAGTGATTAGACCGACAGCAACATTATTTGATAGTATATGTTGGCATCTAGCGGATTAGTGTAAAAAAGTTAGTTTAGTAAAAAATAGTGCCACAAACGTGACTTGTCACTGAAGTAAGGGATGTAGCATTTGTGCATGGTGCACAACATCATAGAGAAGCAAGTGATGTAGCATTTGTGCATGTTCACAATATCAAAGCATTGTCTTGGTTCTGATTTCCTGCAATGACAAAATTCAAGATTTGTTATGAATTTGCATATAGGTGTTCCAACCCTCAAAGATTCTTCTAAAGTATACACAAATGAAATTGTTAAGATAGAAAGTTTTGTTGATGTAGGTAGGGATATTCAAAGTCTAAAAGTGAACTAAATTAAATCATATTAATGATTTGATTTAATTCTTGAAAATTATTTTTATAAAAATTGATTAATTATCAAACTCGTTTCAAACAAATTTAATATTTTGAACTTATTTATAATCACTTTTTCATTGAATTTTTAAAACCAAATTTTCAATAAACTTTTTAAAAATTTGTTCTAAAATCAGTTTTTCCTTAAACTTTTAAAAAATTGATTTAAAAAAAATTGTTAAATTCTAAAGAAGTTGATTTATCGCACTGCTTATTTATATTGTTCAAATTATACAACAAAAAACAATGATAAAAAAGTAAAATCAATGGATTGATTGT
>JBBPBR010000003.1:61131916-61142713 GCA_037974775.1 Cicer pinnatifidum
TTCAAAAAAGAAATTAATCAAAGTACTTTAAACAACACTTCATGTCGGTTTCAAACTATATCTAAAGCAAATCACATTAGTTCTTTTTGTTTTACGATATTTATGTATATTTACATTATTAAAATAGCAAAATCTAGTATGTCCCAATTTTACATTGACTAATAATATCGAAATATAAAATCTGATGCAAAATAAGACACAAATATAATATTTTATAAAAAAAAATTATTATATTTTATACAGTATTATATTTGTATTTCATTTTATAATTCAATAATTTAGGCTTTTTCATTTGATGTTTTAACTTGGACTAAACCAATTTTGTATGTTGAAAGTTGCATTACTTTAATTTATATATGTGATGTGATAATAACTTGCATGACTTAGCACGAGGACAGACAAGCCTTTAATTAGGTGATGTCGGTATCAAATTGTTTATATATTTGTATCCATTTTTAAGGATGTGAAGGAGTATTTAATTAAGAATATGAGTACTGATTAACATTAATTAGTAATACATTAATTCTTTAATAAAACTTATTTATATAGAAAAATATCTATGACTCATTGAATTTGTGTTGATGCTACTAAATTCGTGGATCCAATTATCTATTTAATGGATCACAGGGGATTAGATTTACATAAAACTTAACTCCCCTTTAACTGGGTGTTAAAAGGAGAGTGTATGAGAAGGTATTATACTAATATTTTTCGTAAGGATATAATTTAGGTACTACTCTTTATATACTAATTAATTTTATACTATTTTTCGATCACCATTCAAATATGGAAAATATATCCAATAATATAAATAGAAATATTATAAATTTAAATAAATAAATAAATAAAAATTAATTCATATAACATGCTATAATTTGTTATTAGAACTTAAGTTTTGTCCTTCACATAATTAATTTTTTTCACAAGTTTATTCGTTAACCATAGTGATTTTTCATAGTAATGGGATACATAAAAGAGAAATCAAGAGAGCTTAAAATTATATTCATAGGATTTATAATTCGGTGATTTATGTATATTTCTTCTCTCTCTTATAATATAAAATGTTAACAATTTTTACAAGTGTGGGCATAAGATCTAACCATATGTGCTAACCTTATTAGTTTAAGATGAATATTTTTTATTTATTATCTTTTCACTTTTTTTATCTTAGAAAATATACTTAATTCTTTTTATAATTAATCACAATACTGCGAGGTTCTGAGTTCAAATCTAGATAAGACGTTTAACCTAATAGTATCGATATTTGTTACTTAAACTAAAATTTAAAAACATTTCTCCACCTAATTAATTTATTGAATATTGTCCTTGTTTCAAAGGTACTTAACTGATTTAATGAGAAGAGTGGCATGAGAGGGACTTGCCTTGTTAAACATAGGAATTTATGAATCATAAAGTTCTTTTAGCAAAATTTGTACTTTGATTCAAATATCTGAGAGAGAAGAACACACATATTTAAAAACAAAATGCAAATAAATAATATTGTCACTCCTATTGAAATAATCAATAGCTCTTGAAGTCACTAATGGTGTCAAGACACATGAACTAAAGGTGTTGCAGAAGGAAAATGGATGATGTTGTCTTGAGAGTATGGATGAAATTGAGGTTGGACGATGTTATGTAAGTACTCTGATGAAGTAGAAAAAAAAATTATAGGAGTTGAATTTAAAATATCTTAATTTTTTCAAAATTAAAAATATATTTTATCTCCAATCAAAACAAATTATATTTAATCATTCAATATAATAACTTGATTAATGTAATACTTTAACTAGTTAGACTTATTTTATAATTCATTGAAACATCATATCAACAATTATACATCCCAAAAATTAATGTTGTTAGATAGATAAACTTAGCCGCTAAATTTTTTTTCTCTTGACTCTATCTCTTCTTCTCTTTAAAAGAGGTGATTTAAGATTTTTTTTTTCTTTCAAAATCACCTTTTTGCATCATTTTGATCTATCCTTTCATCCACATAATTTACTTCTACACATATCTATATTTCTTTTGTTTTTTTATTCTTGTAATTTCGTCACCTTAGTGTAATAGTTTTTCGTGTTTGTTGTCTTGGTACAGTGCATGTGTTTGATTTTCCTATCTTATTATGGTGTTTAATCATTTTAGATTGAACAATTAACTTTAATTCAGTGTTACATATTCAACTAATAACTTTAACACCGTCAGTGTTATAGATCCGGATGTATATGTATTTCGGTCAATTGTTTTTTTAAATTGTGGTCATTTTCATGTTTTATATTCTATATTAACATAAATTTTGTGAACTTTATTCATTATTTTCCTTTTTAGCAAATTTGTATTGTTATTGATTGATAATTTAAATGAATAAATATCATTAATTTTTATTTTAAAAAAAATCCTAAGTATGAGATATACATGAAAGTCCAAACTCAATTAACTGATGATGTTGAACCTTGCCAGCAGCTAGAGAAGAACTTGTGAATGAAAAACAAAAACAAAACACTTCAAATTAATGTGATAAGGAAATAGTGATAAGTCATCAATGTTTGAGATGTGTTGTAAATGGGTGCACTGCTCACTGGTGAGAGGCTTGTCAGGAATCCTTCAATTCAATCTAAGTTCTTTGTATGGTAAAAAATTAAAAATATATCTCTTATCTAATATTAAATATTTGAGAAAAATTAAATTTCAATTTTTATTGAAATAATTTTTTGTCTGTATTTGTTTAGTTCTCGGATTAAATTTCAGATTGTTAAGATTTATTTTCTTAAAAATTAGAGAGGTAAGATAAAATAAAATAAAACAATATTTTTTTTAAATTAAAAAAAAAAAAAAGAAATAATTATAAATTTTTTACAACTTTATTCAATATAAAAAGGAAAATTAAAATAAAAGCTCACAACACAACATTTGCTGCCAAAAGCTTCCAGTTGTGTGACATATTAAATGAGCAACAACTGTATATTTTGCTATGTTTGTCGGATGACACGCCTCCAAATTATATATCAAATCAACAGAAAAAACCATTACTAACTTATTTCTGCACAGTTTATGGCACCATAAGCATTGTAGTGTGTGAGAGTTGCAACCAAAAGATATGACATGAAACAAACAAAATTAGGTATGATTTGATTAGCACTATGAATGAGATATATACAAATAGGAAATAGAACAAAATATTCAATATTTATACCATTCCATCTTAATCAAACAGTTTAGGTATATTTCGTTGAGTAGACCGTATGCATTACGAAGTTGTGATTGTACAAAACTCAGATCTTCATTATTCATGCTTTAAAATTCACCAACCTACAGTGTTGGTTGAGTCTACAAATTGTATTTTCTTTGAAATTGTGATTACACATATCTCTCATGTTTAATTTGGATATTTGAGCATGACTCGATTACGATGACCTAATAACATGTGATTTAATGAACTTCTGATATCATATTAGAATTTGAATTGAGACTAATACAATCCTACAAAATCAATATATAAGACAAAGACTATCTACCACTTATAAGCTTCTCTATAGGTTATTTATCTATTCATCAACTTATTTTGTTTGGGTTAGGGCCTTAATCACTCACCCTACAACCTGAAATAAATTATTAACCAAAAATAAGATACTGATAGAATTATCAAGAGATTCAAATATCTTAACATAAATGGCCAAAATTGTAATCTAAAAATTAATGAGTTTAATAAATTTTTCAACAGAGATTATTTATTACGAAGCAGAAGTGAATACTTGGTATAGATACTATAATTATTAAAAGAAAAACAAAAACAAAGGAGAGTGAGTGTGGGGAAGAGTTGGTTGTGTACTGTCTTAGCCTGTCCCCTCCACTCAACACACATAACACTATTTCTCACTCTATCTCTTAAGACTCTAACAGTTTAAGTCCAAAAGCCACTACCACATTGCCTTTTCTTTTCTTTCCTTTTGTTTCTGTGCTTCCTATGCATTTGTCTCTGTCTTCTGTTTCTTCTGTTCCCTCTTCTTATTACCTTCAAATGAGAATGGAATCATACTTTGAATTTCTTGTTATTATTTGATACTCTTTCTTTTCTTTCTACTCTCTTTCCTTCCCTTTCTCATCTTTAAGCCTTGTTTGGAGTATCCTCTAATTCCTTTTAACATCACTTTGTTGTTTTCTCTTCATCCAAACATGAATTATCTTTCATGATTAAATAAAATGACCTCATTTTTATGAGTTTTACTTTTTTAAATCCACTTGGTGTCACCCTCTTTGCTGTCTTTAAATAAAGTTGTGATTTTTTTCATTTGGGGTGTTTTTTTTTTGTTGCTTGTTCTTAATTCCATTTAAGCTTTTTCAAGAAACAAAACAGAATAAGTGTTGATGGAAATTGATCTGAACCATGAAGTGATGATGACTGAGGTTGAAAACAAGAATGCATTGTGCATTAAGGAATGTGAAAAAGTTGGTTGTTGTGGTTGTGTTTGTTGTTTGTCCCCTTCAACTTGTTCATCTTCTACTAGTTCAACTTCACCAATTGTTGTGTCTTCTTCTTATCTTGAGCTCTGGCATGCTTGTGCTGGTCCTCTTACATCACTTCCTAAGAAAGGAAATGTTGTGGTTTATTTTCCACAAGGTCACTTAGAACAAGTTGCTTCTTTCTCTTCTTTCACATCATTGGAGATACCAACTTTTGATCTTCAGCCACAGATCTTTTGCAGGGTTGTCAATATCCAACTACTTGTGAGTATTCAATTCTAGTTCTCTTTGGATTAACTACTAGTGTTTTTCCTGAATTATCATTTCTTAAACTCCTTTATGTTAGCTCTATATTACTCTTTTTGGTTTTGCTTAAATTCTTATTTTCTCTAACAGGCTAATAAGGAGAATGATGAGGTTTATACACAAGTTACTTTGCTTCCTCAGGCTGAGGTTTGTTTTTAATTAAGTTCTTTATGTTTGGGTGTGTGTTTCCAGTTAAACAAGTATATTTGAGGTAACCTTTAATAATTTAGTCACTAAACTACAGTTCTCTCTCCTATTTGGTCTTTGAACTATAGAAGTATCATAATTAGCCCATAAACTATTATTAGTTCATCATGTTAGTTTCTAAGTTGCTTTAAAAATAGGAGAGAAAATTATAATTCAGGGACTAACTTGATGGATTAAAAAACTAAATAGAAGAGAGTTTTAGAGACCAATATGTATCATCTGCTTTTCGTTTTTCGCCCAAAATGTTGTGGTGGGAGAATTAAAGCAAAGTGAGTGATGAAGGGAGAGAGTTTGATCCTTGCCACCAGCATAATACTAATTATAATACATGAATTGTGTTCACTTTTCAGTTGGCAGGGATGCATATGGAGGCAAAAGAAATTGAAGAATTAGAAGCAGATGAAGAGGGAAATGAAGGATTACCAACAAAATCAACCCCTCACATGTTCTGCAAGACACTGACTGTCTCTGATACCAGCACTCATGGAGGGTTCTCTGTGCCTCGTCGAGCTGCTGAAGACTGTTTTCCTCCTTTGGTATGAAATATTTCAATAATGATATGTTTGATGTTTGATTAGTCTTAGGCCATGTTTGGATAAACAATTTAATTAAGTGTTTACCATATAAGAGCTAACGTATAAATAAGCTATCTTATTAACAAAAGATAACATAAAGCTAAACTGTTTTCTTATAAGTTATAAGTTGTTTTAATAAACTACCCTAGGTAACTTGTGAAAGAATGCTGAAAATAGCTTATGAAAATGTCACAAGCTGTTTCCATAAGTTCTTTCAAAAAAATTCACAAGTGCTTATGTGAATTACTCCTTTTACTTCTCACTACAGGATTATAAGCTGCAGAGGCCCTCTCAAGAGCTTGTTGCCAAAGACCTGCATGGTGTGGAATGGAAATTTCGCCATATTTATAGAGGTAATGTAATTAGAAAAGTAAAAAGGTGTGGTTTCATAAGTTGATTAATTGGTACACAAAATAATGTGGTGATTTGTCAGGTCAGCCAAGGCGGCATCTACTCACTACTGGATGGAGCATTTTTGTGAACCAAAAGAATCTTGTTTCTGGTGATGCAGTTCTCTTTCTAAGGTATATATCTATTCTATCTATGTGTGTTTATGCATGGAGAAATTTCTAGGCATGTATTGAATCTCTATCACTTTTAATATTCTAGCTGATAATGTCAAACAATGTTCTCCCAAAAATTTAGTAGAAAGTAATTATCCATTGCCAAAAAAGTAAAATTGAATCTTATACTTTTGTCATTTTATATCCTAGAAACAGCCTCTCCGCTTGCAGGAACAAGATTGCGTAGATCTACCTTCTCCAGACCTTACCTGATGGAAGCCTCGTTCACTAGACTGTCCTATAATTTGTCTTTTTTATCTGAATAATTATTTTTTTTGGTTTGTTACTAATATTAAGGAGCTTATTGTCTTGGTGGATGTCAAGTACCAAACTAGGAAAGAACATATCTAAAAAATCCATAACTTCTTGTGCATGAGAATCAAGATTATTTGTATTGTCGAACTTCAAAAGCATAAAAAATTAAGTTAAAATAATCTTTGAATGCCAATGGAATCAAACTTATGAGTCCAACTATACAGTTAAAGAAAGAATAGTCTTTTTGTATAATTCTAGTATCTTTTAAATCATTATTGCTTATTGTAAAAAATATTTCTTATATATTTCAAAGTTGTGAATAGAGTTCAGACGCAAATATGTTTATATAAACTATTTAAAACCTAAGAGACCTAATTAATAAACCAAATACAATTATTACACATAATTACATAATCTACGCTATTTTCAAGTGACAACAATTATTAATGTCTTTGTAGGGGTGAAAATGGAGAGCTGAGATTGGGAATCAGAAGAGCTGTTAGACCTAGAAATGGTCTTCCTGAATCAATTGTTGGTAAACAGAACTGTTATCCCAATTTCCTTTCTTCTGTAGCAAATGCTATATCCACCAAAAGCATGTTTCATGTTTTTTATAGTCCAAGGTACTAGTACTAATTGATCACTTTTTTTTTTGCTTTTCAAGATGAATGAATTTCACACTGCAATAATTTATCCTTAAATTTTGATTTTGTTGTGACAATATAAATCAATAAAATCATTGGTTTTCCCATGATACAGAGCGAGTCATGCAGAATTTGTTGTTCCCTACCAAAAATATGTTAAAAGCATCAAGAATCCAGTATCCATAGGGACAAGATTCAAAATAAGATTTGAAATGGATGAATCGCCGGAGAGAAGGTAATGTACAATATAATTATAAATCTTTACGTCGATGTCTTCCTTGGAAAAAGTTTCTTGATATGATATTATCTTCCTATCTTGTAGGTGTAATAGTGGTATGTTGATTGGAATAAGTGACTTGGATCCCTATAGATGGCCTAAATCAAAATGGAGGTGCTTGATGGTACATTTGAAATTTTGCTTTATAAACTATGTAGTACATTTTGAGTCCATATTTATACATTAAGACTTAGTACTCAAATTTTCTCTAGTTTTTATGTTTACCAACTTTGCCATTGAAGTATATGACTTATCAACCTGATTTTTTTTATTATTGAGGCATTTGAATCTAAGTTTATATATCCCTTTCCCCTTTATCTTTACATATTGTAGCTTCCGGTGCTTCAGAAATATTTGAGGATAAAGAATTTAAAGACTTATATTTGAATTTAAAATATTCTCAACATCAAACTGAGGATAATTAAATTAATGACCATATGATGATGGCTTCATTAATGTAAGCTTACTGTGATATCCAAAACAGGTTAGATGGGATGAGGATATTGAGACTAATCATCAAGACCGAGTATCTCCATGGGAGATCGATCCTTCTTCTCCTCTGCCTTCCCTAAGCATTCAGTCTTCTCCAAGGCTGAAGAAACCGCGGACCGGTCTGCAGGTTGCCTCACCCAGTCACCTCATCACTGGTATGATTCCTAATGATGAAATGAAATCCTTAGTCCTGCTTAACTTGATGTACCAGAGCCATGTATAGCATAAGGCAATGAAGGCAATTGCTATAAGCCTTAAATGTTTCTCCCATTTTTATGGTATATTTGAGTTAATTTTTTTAACTAATATGGATATTATTAATTATTTAATATTTATTACTATGTGTCTAACCTACCAATATAAGTATAATTTCCACTCAGAGAACCTGTTTGGATCGTATCTGAAATCAACAATGTTATTAGATACATTAAATGGATTCGCAATATTATTTATTGAAAGTGAAATGATAGAATTACTTTATTATAAAAATTCGACGAATGATTTTTCAGCTAAAAAACTATTAGGAATAATATGAAAATTTATTGTAAAAAAAAATGAAATTGATGACTTATTTTGTCTAAGACCCCAAAATTTCTAACAAGGCCCTAACCTAAGCATGCTCTATCTCTATTTCATTTTTGGCTTCTTTGTCGGTGGGTGTAGCAGGCGGAGGCAGCGAAATGATGGGCTTTGAGGAGTCTATAAGATCATCAAAGGTCTTGCAAGGTCAAGAAAATGCAGGTTTTATGTCACTATACTATGGATGTGACAAATTAACCAACAAGCCAGGTTTTGAGTTGAGCTCTTCAAGTCATCAAAATCTTGCATTAACAGGAGTAGGAAAAGCAGTTACCTCTTCTGAGCTTATGAATGCTCACCCTTTCAGTTATGCAGCAGGCTTTGTGGAAACCAACAGCTTTCCTAGGGTCTTGCAAGGTCAAGAAATATGCAAATTGAAATCACTTACACAAAAAGTCAATTCAAATATTGGTGGTGCATGGGGAAATAATCCTAATGTAAGTTGCACAAATTCCAACCTCTGTCAAGCAACCAAACCAAACTTCCAATCTGCATATTTTCCTTATGGAGATATTTACAAAAATGATCAAGCTAACATGTTTACCTCAAAGCACATGAATTTCCGGAGCAATAACGTCTCATTTAGCACACCATCGATATTGGCAGGGAACATTAGAAATGAAGTTGGAAGATCTGAATTGAATCTTCCAAATGAAGATAAACTGCAGGACAACATTTCTGCATCTGTTTCATTAGGAGCTACTAACATTAAGGTTCCAAATGATAACAATGTCAAGGGAAAGGTAAATTCCTGCAAACTATTCGGGTTTCCTTTGTCTGCGGAAACTAGTTCACAAAATTTACAGAACACTGCAAAAAGAAGTTGCACAAAGGTGAGGGATGATAACAACCAAAAGATATTATGATATGATGCTTCTTTTTTAAATGTTTGATGTTTTACACACCTATATAACATACAATAAATGAAGGTTCACAAGCAAGGCAGCTTAGTTGGAAGAGCTGTTGATCTCTCGAGGTTGAACTGCTACGTCGATCTTCTGAGTGAACTTGAGAAACTATTTGGCATGGAAGGCCTTCTTAGAGACCATGATAAGGGATGGAGGATTCTCTACACTGACAGTGAGAATGACATAATGGTTGTAGGGGATGATCCATGGCAGTAAGTATTCTTCTTTCTCATGGATGCTGCTTTTGAATTTTTTAGGGCCTGCTTGAATTGTTATTTGAACTTATCTACGAGCATAAGCACTTGTGATACTGTTTGGAAAAAACGTATGAAAATAGCTTATATGACATGTCCATAAGTTGGTTTTAGCTTATTTCAATAAACTCTTCAGGATAGCTTATGAAAACATGTATAGTTTATATAAAAACAATTTGACTTTATTTTATTTTCCGTTATTGAAATAAACTCTCCATGATAGTTTATGAAAACAGTTGTGACTTGTTTTATTCTATTTAAGTTTTCTAGTGCTTTTGCTTTGGATGCAGTGAGTTTTGTGATGTGGTGTCCAAGATTCACATATATACCAAAGACGAAGTGGAGAAAATGACATTTGGGATGACCAATGATGATACTCATAGCTCTTTGGAACAGGCACCAGTGATTATGGAACCTTCTAAGTCTTCCTCAGTGGGTCAGGCAGATTATTCTCCAACAGTAGTTAGAGTCTAATGTTTCAAGGTTGTTTTGAGTTTTGTGTTGGCCTTGCTTCTGTACAAATTTATTTATCTATGATTCTGTGTATAGTTTAGTGCTGCATGTTTGATTACAACCATTTGAGCTTGTTAGCTCAGAAAAAATTGCATGATCTGTGGTAGAAAGATTGGCAATTAAGTGAACTAAACTAGCGAAATAAGGGCTAGTCTTGACATAATGTAATATAAGACATTACCTCTTGAGCTACTCTGTTCCCATATTTCATGTCATTATATTAAGGGTGGTTAATGATATCCAGACGTGTAAAATACACTTCCGGAGTAGTCAATCCAGACAAAATTTAAGAGCTTTGGAGAAGACTTGAGATGAGAAAAGAAACTTTCTTATATTAACGTGATTTACAGTTTAGAAATTTGGTTGTAAACATTCAAAAAAATTATTTGGTAGAACTATAATAGTAAAAATTTTCAAGAAAGTTGCATGGATACTTGTTATTTAAGACTACCTTTGGTCCTGTTATAAACAAAATATTGGTGCATTGTTAGAATTTTTTTATACTCCTATTTAATGTCAGATATATATTAAATAATAAATTATCTGAAACAAAATATAAAAAAAATAAAAATAAAAAGGTATTTAAAAAGATGATATATCTAGTTTAAATTTTAAATTAATTACTTCACTTTTTAAATATTATTTTTGCTTATACTTTTTTCCGATGGAATATAGCAGATACAAAACATGTAATACTATGAGTATATTTTGGATTTTAAATTATAAACATCAAAAGAGTTCATTGATCTTTGTAATTTCTTCT